>JAVKPL010007046.1:0-28497 GCA_032173675.1 Gastrolobium villosum
TTATATTGGAATATCCATTAACCCAATTAATATTAAAATACAAAACTAATTAATTAATATTGCCCATAAAATAAAATTTCTAACATTCTACTAGTTGGTCTATATTAATTAATTTAATATTATTTTGAAAATCTTTTTAATATTATTTTGACAGTATAGCAAAAGGGTTTTATGTTTATTATGTTGTAGGAAAAGTGATTGTGTAATGTTATAGAGATTCGTTTTGCGTGCCATATTTTTTTCTTTTTCTTTTGTTTTAAAATGTGTGGGCCCCATAAAATATTGTGTGTGGAGGAATAGAGCTGTCAAAACAGCCCCCAGCCCGCGGGCTGGGCCCTATAGCCCCAAGTTTTAACCCCCTTTTTTTTCAGCACACATATGGGAGGGTTATTTTTGACCCTAGCCCCATTAACCCTCATTTCTTTTGGGTTAGGGTGGGGTTAACCACGGACCAGCCCACTCTTTTTTTTCTAAACCCTAAAACCCCAATTTCTCATTTCTCTCTCTGGTTTTCTTCTTCCAATTTCTTCTTCTTCATGCGTTCTTCTTCTTCGCAGTTGATACACTTCCTCAAGCAGTTTCTTCATCATCATTAAGGCTTCCCTCTCTTCAATTTTCTCCTTCATATTCTTCTTCGTCTCTTCGTTGTCACTTGCAGCACGGTTGAACCATCAGGTTCTGAAGATGATGGGAATCAGAACCAGTGTTGTAGCCATGCCAGAGTCCCCAAGAAACACCGTGCTTGACGCTGTTACTGGAGCTGGTGGTCGCACATGAGCAAACTTTCTTTTCTATGCTTTGATGGGTTTTCCTCAAATTCTTTGTTTTCTTGCTATGGAAAGAGAAAGAGATAGAGAATTTGGACTAGAAAATGACATTTCAGGTTTAGCTTATTCTTTTTAATTGAGGTTTTAATTGAGGTTCAGTGATTTGTAGGTTGTTGGAATTTATAAATTTAGTGGTTGTGAATATGGGTTTTGATAATCTAGATGGAGGTCATACGGTGGAGGAGCCTAAAACACTAGAGAAAGTTATGGAAAATGTGCAAGAGCTAGATGAGATAACAGAGGCAAAGCATATTGAACATTCAAAGACAGCACCTGCTGAGTTTAGAAGAGCAATTAAGGTTGTTCAGTGTTACTCTGATGCAGATTCTCACTTTCCTTGATGATCTTTTTTTGAAGGCTTTAGAGAGTGCACAAGAAGTTACCAAGATGGTTGAGGCCACTAGGTTTCGCTGATAATCGGGGTAATTAATTCCTTGTGTTGTGTTGTTGTGTGTGTGTGTGTGTATCATTTTAGTTGATATTGTAGCTGCAGTTGAAGTTTAACCTCTTTAATTGCTAGTTGGACATGAATGGTTGAGCTAATTTTGGACTATATATGTATGCAATTTAATTATCATTTTTTTCCCTGTATTTCTATGCAATTTTGGACTACATTTGTTGGAGGGTTATATAGCTTTTGGCCTTTTGCAGGGGGAAAGTCCTTGAGGTTTTAAAAAACTGGCCTCAGAGGAGTATTGAAGTTATTGTTGTAACTGATGGTGGTCCGGATTTTTGGGACTTGGGGATGTTGGATGTCGGGTTTCTGTTTGATAATATATGACTAATGAACAGTCTTGATCACTGCTTGATAATATATGAATACTTTTGCATTTCAGGTTCCGCCAAATTCAACAGAACCATTAGGAATACTTTTGCATTTTACTCTTAAAAGTGTTGGTAAAATAGAGTTGATTTTTGGCCCGCGGGCTGGCCCTAACCCGTGGGGTTATATGATTTTTTGGCCCGTGCGGGCTGTTTGATATGCGGGCTTTTTGGCACTGGCCCGGGCGGGCGAGGGCCTAACGGGCCGGGCTGGATCAGTCCACAACACAAGAATCTTTTCAAAATCTTGAAAAAGTCACGATTGAAGCAGAGTCTTCTTCCATCACAGATTGTTCTATTTGTCTCACGGAGATTGGGTCGAGAGCTATTGGCTTGCCTTGCTCACACGTGTTTCATCGGGATTGCATCACAAAGTGGCTCACGATTCGTAATACATGTCCTTTATGTAGATGCAGTGTCTTGTCTAGGAATGATTAAGTAAACATAACGTACGCTGTTTTTGCATTCTTGGTCTTAGTTTCTGAGCTTGGGGCTAGCTTGTCTCTTAATTTTTTGTATTGTTCTAGTTCAGTTACTTTTCTTTGGAGTAAGCTGTCTGGGATTTTCGGAGAGTATTGCTCTGTCCCGTGGATTCGTATGGTTTCCTTTTAATTAGCTTTAGAGGTTGTCGTTCTTGTAAAAAAACTTGGTTTTTCTTTTGTCAAAATGTTTGCATCTTTCTTTGTAATATCCGTTTAATTATTTTTAATCTTGATTTACTTTTTTTTTCTTGTATTGCATTTGGAAGAGTTATAAGCTTATGCAAAATCTTCACTCTAGAATCTAAAAAGGCTTATGTTGTATGTAACGACTGGTGTTTGATCTTATACATATCCATGTTGACACAAAAGATGACATAACATGAACATGATATATTTTTATACAAGGTGAAGAAAGAGAGGACCAATCATATGATCGGATTTTTGCTTCTGGCGCTAAAAATCAAGAGGAAAATAAATATTATAAATAGTGGAACATATTTTATGAATATTTTGAAATTTCCCACTGCTAAAGGAATTGATTTTCTTATTGCTAATGTAGCAGCTGTCTATAATGGATATTTTATGAAAATCTATTTAAGGAAATTTTGTGTAAAATTATTAATTTATTATAATTGATTTACACAATTTTCCATCAATTGATTTAAACAATTAATAATAGTAATTATTTACTATATATTAATGCAAATCTAAGTTAAATCGATAATCGTTAACTACTAGAATTATTATCTTTAACAATTATAATAATAATGTATTAATTAATAATTTTAATAATTTAATATTTGAGGTTATTGAATGTGAGGATACGGATCTCCTCCTAGTATATTATCATAGAAAAAATTTAACCTTGAATCATGTATAGAAATCAAAATTGGGATTATGCGTACCTTATTGGATCATCACAAAGCCAAAAGAAAGAAGGGACTACATGCCAGATCTTCCTCTCTATCACCTATTTCGATAAAGGCAGCCTCAGCGATGAGAGCATGATGGCTTATGGAGTTTAACTCCAGTATAAATAGGCTAGAGAGAGGACCTAGCTAATAACCCAGAGAAGAGTCTGTGCCTATCTGTGCCCATGGGTCCACCCATCATGGAAAACCAGCATCACACAAGAGCCTATTACTGTCCAACTATGCCCAATAACATCAGATGCCAGAAGCCCAATCAAATGTGATCGCAATAGGCTTAGTTACAATATTTATATTGATTATAATTGATTTACACAATTTTCCATCAATTTATTTAAACAATTAATAATAGTAATTATTTACTATATATTAATGCAAATCTAAGTTAAATCGATAATCGTTAACTTCTAGAATTATTATCTTTAATAATTATAATAATGGATTAATTAATAATTTTAATAATTTAATATTTGAGGTTATTGAATGTGAGGATACGGATCTCCTCCTAGTATATTATCATAGAAATATTTTAACCTTGAATCATGTATATCATTATAAAATACCAAACAATATGAAATCAAAATTGGGATTATGTGTACCTTATTGGATCATCACAAAGCCAAAAGAAAGAAGGGACTACATGCCAGATCTTCCTCTCTATCACCTATTTCGATAAAGGCAGCCTCAGCGATGAGAGCATGATGGCTTATGGAGTTTAACTCCAGTATAAATAGGCTAGAGAGAGGACCTAGCTAATAACCCAGAGAAGAGTCTGTGCCCATCTGTGCCCATGGGTCCACCCATCATGGAAAACCAGCGTCACACAAGAGCCTATTACTGTCCAACTATGCCCAATAACATCAGATGCCAGAAGCCCAATCAAATGTGATCGCAATAGGCTTAGTTACAATATTTATATTGGAATATCCATTAACCCAATTAATATTAAAATACAAAACTAATTAATTAATATTGCCCATAAAATAAAATTTCTAACATTCTACTAGTTGGTCTATATTAATTAATTTAATATTATTTTGAAAATCTTTTTAATATTATTTTGACAGTATAGCAAAAGGGTTTTATGTTTATTATGTTGTAGGAAAAGTGATTGTGTAATGTTATAGAGATTCGTTTTGCGTGCCATATTTTTTTCTTTTTCTTTTGTTTTAAAATGTGTGGGCCCCATAAAATATTGTGTGTGGAGGAATAGAGCTGTCAAAACAGCCCCCAGCCCGCGGGCTGGGCCCTATAGCCCCAAGTTTTAACCCCCTTTTTTTTCAGCACACATATGGGAGGGTTATTTTTGACCCTAGCCCCATTAACCCTCATTTCTTTTGGGTTAGGGTGGGGTTAACCGCGGACCAGCCCACTCTTTTTTTTTCTAAACCCTAAAACCCCAATTTCTCATTTCTCTCTCTGGTTTTCTTCTTCCAATTTCTTCTTCTTCACGCGTTCTTCTTCTTCGCAGTTGATACACTTCCTCAAGCAGTTTCTTCATCGTCATTAAGGCTTCCCTCTCTTCAATTTTCTCCTTCATATTCTTCTTCATTGTCTTCGTTGTCACTTGCAGCACGGTTGAACCATAAGGGTCTGAAGATGATGGGAATCAGAACCAGTGTTGTAGCCATGCCAGAGTCCCCCAAGAACACCGTGCTTGACGCTTGTTACTGGAGCTGGTGGTCGCACATGAGCAAACTTTCTGTTCTATGCTTTGATGGGTTTTCCTCAAATTCTTTGTTTTCTTGCTATGGAAAGAGAAAGAGATAGAGAATTTGGACTAGAAAATGACATTTCAGGTTTAGCTTATTCTTTTTAATTGAGGTTTTAATTGAGGTTCAGTGATTTGTAGGTTGTTGGAATTTATAAATTTAGTGGTTGTGAATATGGGTTTTGATAATCTAGATGCATTGATATTTCTAACGCAGGGTTAATGTTTCTAAATTTACTTTAACTGAAAAATTCTGATATTTTTTGTGGGTTCTGTTAGTACTGTAAATGTATAAGGATTTGTTTACAATGTGGCTTTCTAAGACAAACTGAAGCTGTCCAAATAGAAGAACACTATCTATGTGGAGTAAAGGATAATGATACAACATGATATATAGCTTTTGTATATATGTATGCAATTTAATTATCTTAAGTTCTCAACCATTTTTTGAGTAAGGATAATGTTACAGCATGATATATAGCTTTTGTATATATGTATGCAATTTAATTATCTCAACCATTTTTTGAGTGAGGATAATGATACAACATGATCACTTGCAACTTAATTCATGGTAGAGAACATGCCAGGACCTTCTTTGAGTGAGGAAGATGAGATTGAGGGTGGGAATGAGAATGAGGAAGGTGAAGGTGATAATGTTGACGGTGATGGAGGTCATACGGTGGAGGAGCCTAAAACACTAGAGAAAGTTCTGGAAAATGTGCAAGAGCTAGATGAGATAACAGAGGCAAAGCATATTGAACATTCAAAGACAGCACCTGCTGAGTTTAGAAGAGCAATTAAGGTTGTTCCAAGTGTTACTCTGATGCAGATTCTCACTTTCCTTGATGATCATTTTTTGAAGGCTTTAGAGAGTGCACAAGAAGTTACCAAGATGGTTGAGGCCACTAGGTTGCATTATCATTCCAATTTCGCTGATAATCGGGGTAATTAATTCCTTGTGTTGTGTGTGTGTGTGTGTGTATCATTTTAGTTGATATTGTAGCTGCAGTTGAAGTTTAACCTCTTTAATTGCTAGTTGGACATGAATGGTTGAGCTAATT
This sequence comes from Gastrolobium villosum, assembly GCA_032173675.1. Taxonomy (NCBI): domain Eukaryota; kingdom Viridiplantae; phylum Streptophyta; class Magnoliopsida; order Fabales; family Fabaceae; genus Gastrolobium; species Gastrolobium villosum. Next base: position 5,833 of record JAVKPL010007046.1, read on the forward strand.
TTGGACTATATATGTATGCAATTTAATTATCATTTTTTTCCCTGTATTTCTATGCAATTTTGGACTACATTTGTTGGAGGGTTATATAGCTTTTGGCCTTTTGCAGGGGGAAAGTCCTTGAGGTTTTAAAAAACTGGCCTGAGAGGAGTATTCAAGTTATTGTTGTAACTGATGGTGAGCGGATTTTGGGACTTGGGGATGTTGGATGTCGGGTATTTTTGTAGGGGAATCAAACTCCTTAATTTACATTTTACTATGAAAATATAGACATGGTACTAAAAGTAGATGACTAAGCCTTTTCAATTTCTGTTTGATAATATATGACTAATGAACAGTCTTGATCACTGCTTGATAATATATGAATACTTTTGCATTTCAGGTTCCGCCAAATTCAACAGAACCATTAGGAATACTTTTGCATTTTACTCTTAAAAGTGTTGGTAAAATAGAGTTGATTTTTGGCCCGCGGGCTGGCCCTAACCCGTGGGGTTATATGATTTTTTGGCCCGTGCGGGCTGTTTGATATGCGGGCTTTTTGGCACTGGCCCGGGCGGGCGAGGGCCTAACGGGCCGGGCTGGATCAGTCCACAACACAAGAATCTTTTCAAAATCTTGAAAAAGTCACGATTGAAGCAGAGTCTTCTTCCATCACAGATTGTTCTATTTGTCTCACGGAGATTGGGTCGAGAGCTATTGGCTTGCCTTGCTCACACGTGTTTCATCGGGATTGCATCACAAAGTGGCTCACGATTCGTAATACATGTCCTTTATGTAGATGCAGTGTCTTGTCTAGGAATGATTAAGTAAACATAACGTACGCTGTTTTTGCATTCTTGGTCTTAGTTTCAGAGCTTGTGGCTAGCTTGTCTCTTAATTTTTTGTATTGTTCTAGTTCAGTTACTTTTCTTTGGAGTAAGCTGTCTGGGATTTTCGGAGAGTATTGCTCTGTCCCGTGGATTCGTATGGTTTCCTTTTAATTAGCTTTAGAGGTTGTCGTTCTTGTAAAAAAACTTGGTTTTTCTTTTGTCAAAATGTTTGCATCTTTCTTTGTAATATCCGTTTAATTATTTTTAATCTTGATTTACTTTTTTTTTCTTGTATTGCATTTGGAAGAGTTATAAGCTTATGCAAAATCTTCACTCTAGAATCTAAAAAGGCTTATGTTGTATGTAACGACTGGTGTTTGATCTTATACATATCCATGTTGACACAAAAGATGACATAACATGAACATGATATATTTGTATACAAGGTGAAGAAATAGAGGACCAATCATATGATCGGATTTTTGCTTCTTGCGCTAAAAAACTAGAGGAAAATAAATTTTATAAAAAGTGGAACATATTTTATGAATATTTTGAAATTTCCCACTGCTAAAGGAATTGATTTTCTTATTGCTAATGTAGCCAGCTGTCTAGAGATATTGTTTATAATGGATATTTTATGGAAATCTATTTAAGGAAATTTTGTGTAAAATTATTAATTGTTTATGTTTGATTTACACAATTTTTCATCAATTGATTTAAACAATTAATAATAGTAATTATTTACAATATATTAATACAAATCTAAGTTAAATCGATAATCGTTAACTACTAGAATTATTATCTTTAATAATTATAATAATGTATTAATTAATAATTTTAATAATTTAATATTTAAGGAGATTGAATATGAGGATAAGGATCTCCTCCTTCACGTCACCAGATTTCAGGTCAATCGAAGCAAGTTGAACAATAGCAAAAATACCCGATACGTCCTGAAACGACAAAGAAGCAGCATAACGGGTTAGTGAACGACAGAATTTGGCAAAATTAAGGGTCACCTCACACCCTTGTAGGGTGTGACTTATACTTAGATGGTCGAATTCCATTGGGAATAGAACTCCCGGAACCAATCTCTCAAACTGAAGTTTTACCGATTTCCCCAAATCTACCCAAAAAGTAAACCGTAATGCAGAAAATGAAAAAACTATGAAAAGACGCGTCTGCAGAATCAAATTCCGATGCAGAATCAAAGGTGCAGAAATCGGAATCAGAAACACAAATGAGTTCAAACGCAGAAACAAGACAGATGCGCAAAAATAAATATATTTTTTTTTTTTTTTTTTTTAACAGAAACAAAAATTAAAGAAAAAGAAGATGATCAAGAATCAGAAAACGATTTAGACCGATGCCATTTCCCTGGAAACGGCGCCAAATTTGACACGAGCTGACGAACTCGCGCAAATTAAAAATTATTTTTAATTAGGGTTCAGAAATTCGCAGTAAAATGGAAACCGTAATGCAGAAAATGCAAAAACTGAGAAAAGACGCGTCTGCAGAATCAAATTCCGATGCAGAATCAAAGGTGCAGAAATCGGAATCAGAAACACAAATGAGTTCAAACGCAGAAACAAGACAGATGCGCAAAAATAAATATATTTTTTTCGATTTTTTTTAACAGAAATGAAAATTAAAGAAAAAGAAGAAGATCAAGAATCAGAAAACGATTTAGACCGATGCCATTTCCCTGGAAACGGCGCCAAATTTGACACGAGCTGACGAACTCGCGCAAATTAAAAATTATTTTTAATTAGGGTTCAGAAATTTGCAGTAAAATGGAAACCATAAGTCGTCTCTCAAAGAAATTGATTTGGTAAAAATCGCTTATGAAAATAGAAAATAAAAGGGGGGTTTTGGATTTCGGTTGAATAAAAGATAGAATATAAGAACTGGGATTAAAACTTCGTAATTAAAATTAACCAACCTAAGGTTAGGAATCCTAGGATGTCCTTCATTGGATAAAAATTACCAAATTCACGAATGATCTCAATTGAATCAAAATCCTTATTTTCAATTGAGAAAAATCGGATCATCAAATCTGATGATTATTCCTTTTCCATAATCGCAATTGCGAACCTCAAATCGAATATCCACAATCTCACGATATTGATTTGAGTTAGGTTAAAGAAACGAATCTGGTTAGAGATTGATCGCAGATCCTATAGATAGATCCATGGAATCCCTTCCCCTTAGGTTGATTAAAAGGGGTTTAGCCTAGCATGGCTAGGATAAACATGATTAAAATTAAAGAAAAAAGAAGAAAAAGATAAAGAACGCGAAGAACGCTTCAGAGAAAAAGTACTTGATCCTCAATTTCAAAAATTCAGAATGAATAATAGTTTCCTACTCCGCCGTCATATACCCCTACCCAAATCGGGTTAGGGTTTAGTTCTGATAGGCCAATCTGTCCAAAAGTACGAAATATAACAAATAAATTAAAATAAAACTAAAACTTGGCTTTGGGCCACTTAAGTAATGGGGTTTTAATTTAAATGACAAGTCTAATAATAAAATAAAACTTCAGCAAAACGTGTCAATCAGACAACTGTGGACCGAGATATGGCCAAAATACAGAAGTAACGTAAAGCTGAAAAATTTTGACGAAAATAAATTAAACCCAATCAAAAACTAAAAATGTAAATTAACTCAAAACATCATTATTTTATTCAAATAAATCCTAAAAATACTAACCAAGAGTAACAAATAAGTGCAATAAAATATGAGTTATCACGCTGATAGCGCCAATGTCGCGCCAGTAGCGTGTTGGATTAAATCTTGTGTTTTTTTGTGCTTCTCAATTGGAGGCATTTCATACTCTTACTATTATGGCAGGAGTGGCTAATGTTTTTTTTCCATTAAAAAATGTGTTACCCATTATATGCTAATTAAATACAAGTCAAAGAACAAAATAGTAAAACAGTGGTATTGCCAGCATATTCAGAAGCCATAAGGAGGAGGAGCACCCTCAGCCATTGCAAGAGCTTTTTTTTTTCTTAATTCATTTGAAGTATTGCCTAAAATATATATATAATGTTGCTGGAGCATACCTCATATGTGCATTTAAAGGAAATAATGAAGGTCATTAAAATTAAAAAAACAAACAAAAAGGAAAAAAATCGTGAAGAATAAATATAATAAGCGCATGTAATAAATGCAAAGTAGGATTCCTTTTTATAAATATTTAATTTTCAATAAAGAAACCTAAAAGTGGTAATAATTAAAACGGTAATAAAAAAAATAGAATATCGTTATCATGAAAATCAAATCAAATCAAATTTCAATATTAGATTTAATAAATCCAGCTAATCAATGCAGAATAACAAGTGAGGTTCAAATTCTATAAATTATACCACTTCATCTCCTCTGAAGTAAACTTTCTCTTTCTGTCTACATATCTCTCTCTCCCTCTCTCTCTTTGTCTCTCTTTACATCTGTTTGCCAAGAATGGTTGCTTTTTTCTTAATAGTGACTCTAGTTTTTTTCTTTTTGTATATAATAGAGACTCTGGTTTTGAAAGCTCAACGTGAGAAGATGCTTACGGACGACGACGTTTTGGGCTTAAATTCATTCAACCTGAACATGCAAAGAAGCAATGTCCAATCTCGTGCGCAATTGGGTTACAACCACAACATGCAAATAAGCAATATCCAATCTCGTGCGCAATTCGGTCACAACCAAAACATGCAAAGAAACAATGTCCGTTCTCGTGCGCAATCGGGTTACAACCAAGACGTGCAAAGAAGTAATATCCGATCTCGTGCGCAATTGGGTTACAACCACAACGTGCAAAGAAACAATATCCAATCTCGTGCGCAATTGGGTCACAACCAAAACATGCAAAGAAGCAATATCCGATCAGGTGCCCAATTGGGTTACAACCACAACACGCAAAGAAGCAATATCCGTTCTCGTGGTGAGTTGGGTTACTACCAAAACATACAAACAAGCAATATCCGACATCTTCGTGAGTTGGCTCACTACCATAACATGCAAAGCAACAATCGCCGATCTCGTAGGGAATTGGGTTACATCGAAACCATGCTAAATAGCAATGTCCGATCTCGTGGTGAGTTGGGTTACAACCACAACATTCAAAGCAGCAATATCCGTTCTTCTTCCATCACAGATTGTTCTATTTGTCTCACGGATATTGGGTCAAGAGCAATTGGCTTGCCTTGCTCACACGTGTTTCATCGCGATTGCATCACAAAGTGGCTAACGATTCGCAATACATGTCCTTTATGTAGATGCAGTGTCTTGTCTAGGAATGATTAAGTAAACATAACGTACGCTATTTATGCATTCTTGGTCTTTGTTTCAGAGCTTGTGGCTAGCTTGTCTCTTAAATTTTTGTATTGTTCTAGTTCAGTTACTTTTCTTTGGAGTAAGCTGTCTGGGATTTTTGGAGAGTATTGCTCTGTCCCGTGGATTCGTATGGTTTCCTTTTAATTAGCTTTAGAGGTTGTCATTCTTGAAAAAAATCTTGGTTTTTATTTTGTCAAAATGTTTGCATCTTTCTTTGTAATATCCGTTTAATTAGTTTTAATCTTGATTTACTTTTTTTTTCTTGTATTGCATTTGGAAGAGTTATAAGCTTATGCAAAATCTTCACTCTAGAATCTAAAAAGCCTTCTGTTGTATGTAATGACTGGTGTTTGATCTTATACAGATCCATGTTGACACAAAAGATGACATAACATGAACATGATATATTTTTATACAAGGTGAAGAAAGAGAGGACCAATCATATGATCGGATTTTTGCTTCTGGCGCTAAAAATCAAGAGGAAAATAAATATTATAAATAGTGGAACATATTTTATGAATATTTTGAAATTTCCCACTGCTAAAGGAATTGATTTTCTTATTGCTAATGTAGCAGCTGTCTATAATGGATATTTTATGAAAATCTATTTAAGGAAATTTTGTGTAAAATTATTAATTTATTATAATTGATTTACACAATTTTCCATCAATTGATTTAAACAATTAATAATAGTAATTATTTACTATATATTAATGCAAATCTAAGTTAAATCGATAATCGTTAACTACTAGAATTATTATCTTTAACAATTATAATAATGTATTAATTAATAATTTTAATAATTTAATATTTGAGGTTATTGAATGTGAGGATACGGATCTCCTCCTAGTATATTATCATAGAAAAAATTTAACCTTGAATCATGTATATCATTATAAAATACCAAACAATATGAAATCAAAATTGGGATTATGCGTACCTTATTGGATCATCACAAAGCCAAAAGAAAGAAGGGACTACATGCCAGATCTTCCTCTCTATCACCTATTTCGATAAAGGCAGCCTCAGCGATGAGAGCATGATGGCTTATGGAGTTTAACTCCAGTATAAATAGGCTAGAGAGAGGACCTAGCTAATAACCCAGAGAAGAGTCTGTGCCCATCTGTGCCCATGGGTCCACCCATCATGGAAAACCAGCGTCACACAAGAGCCTATTACTGTCCAACTATGCCCAATAACATCAGATGCCAGAAGCCCAATAAAATGTGATCGCAATAGGCTTAGTTACAATATTTATATTGATTATAATTGATTTACACAATTTTCCATCAATTTATTTAAACAATTAATAATAGTAATTATTTACTATATATTAATGCAAATCTAAGTTAAATCGATAATCGTTAACTACTAGAATTATTATCTTTAACAATTATAATAATGTATTAATTAATAATTTTAATAATTTAATATTTGAGGTTATTGAATGTGAGGATACGGATCTCCTCCTAGTATATTATCATAGAAAAAATTTAACCTTGAATCATGTGTATCATTATAAAATACCAAACAATATGAAATCAAAATTGGGATTATGCGTACCTTATTGGATCATCACAAAGCCAAAAGAAAGAAGGGACTACATGCCAGATCTTCCTCTCTATCACCTATTTCGATAAAGGCAGCCTCAGCGATGAGAGCATGATGGCTTATGGAGTTTAACTCCAGTATAAATAGGCTAGAGAGAGGACCTAACTAATAACCCAGAGAAGAGTCTGTGCCCAACTGTGCCCATGGGTCCACCCATCATGGAAAACCAGCGTCACACAAGAGCCTATTACTGTCCAACTATGCCCAATAACATCAGATGCCAGAAGCCCAATAAAATGTGATCGCAATAGGCTTAGTTACAATATTTATATTGATTATAATTGATTTACACAATTTTCCATCAATTTATTTAAACAATTAATAATAGTAATTATTTACTATATATTAATGCAAATCTAAGTTAAATCGATAATCGTTAACTACTAGAATTATTATCTTTAACAATTATAATAATGTATTAATTAATAATTTTAATAATTTAATATTTGAGGTTATTGAATGTGAGGATACGGATCTCCTCCTAGTATATTATCATAGAAAAAATTTAACCTTGAATCATGTATATCATTATAAAATACCAAACAATATGAAATCAAAATTGGGATTATGCGTACCTTATTGGATCATCACAAAGCCAAAAGAAAGAAGGGACTACATGCCAGATCTTCCTCTCTATCACCTATTTCGATAAAGGCAGCCTCAGCGATGAGAGCATGATGGCTTATGGAGTTTAACTCCAGTATAAATAGGCTAGAGAGAGGACCTAGCTAATAACCCAGAGAAGAGTCTGTGCCCATCTGTGCCCATGGGTCCACCCATCATGGAAAACCAGCGTCACACAAGAGCCTATTACTGTCCAACTATGCCCAATAACATCAGATGCCAGAAGCCCAATCAAATGTGATCGCAATAGGCTTAGTTACAATATTTATATTGATTATAATTGATTTACACAATTTTCCATCAATTTATTTAAACAATTAATAATAGTAATTATTTACTATATATTAATGCAAATCTAAGTTAAATCGATAATCGTTAACTTCTAGAATTATTATCTTTAATAATTATAATAATGGATTAATTAATAATTTTAATAATTTAATATTTGAGGTTATTGAATGTGAGGATACGGATCTCCTCCTAGTATATTATCATAGAAAAAATTTAACCTTGAATCATGTATATCATTATAAAATACCAAACAATATGAAATCAAAATTGGGATTATGTGTACCTTATTGGATCATCACAAAGCCAAAAGAAAGAAGGGACTACATGCCAGATCTTCCTCTCTATCACCTATTTCGATAAAGGCAGCCTCAGCGATGAGAGCATGATGGCTTATGGAGTTTAACTCCAGTATAAATAGGCTAGAGAGAGGACCTAGCTAATAACCCAGAGAAGAGTCTGTGCCCATCTGTGCCCATGGGTCCACCCATCATGGAAAACCAGCGTCACACAAGAGCCTATTACTGTCCAACTATGCCCAATAACATCAGATGCCAGAAGCCCAATCAAATGTGATCGCAATAGGCTTAGTTACAATATTTATATTGATTATAATTGATTTACACAATTTTCCATCAATTTATTTAAACAATTAATAATAGTAATTATTTACTATATATTAATGCAAATCTAAGTTAAATCGATAATCGTTAACTTCTAGAATTATTATCTTTAATAATTATAATAATGGATTAATTAATAATTTTAATAATTTAATATTTGAGGTTATTGAATGTGAGGATACGGATCTCCTCCTAGTATATTATCATAGAAAAAATTTAACCTTGAATCATGTATATCATTATAAAATACCAAACAATATGAAATCAAAATTGGGATTATGCGTACCTTATTGGATCATCACAAAGCCAAAAGAAAGAAGGGACTACATGCCAGATCTTCCTCTCTATCACCTATTTCGATAAAGGCAGCCTCAGCGATGAGAGCATGATGGCTTATGGAGTTTAACTCCAGTATAAATAGGCTAGAGAGAGGACCTAGCTAATAACCCAGAGAAGAGTCTGTGCCCATCTATGCCCATGGGTCCACCCATCATGGAAAACCAGCGTCACACAAGAGCCTATTACTGTCCAACTATGCCCAATAACATCAGATGCCAGAAGCCCAATCAAATGTGATCGCAATAGGCTTAGTTACAATATTTATATTGATTATAATTGATTTACACAATTTTCCATCAATTTATTTAAACAATTAATAATAGTAATTATTTACTATATATTAATGCAAATCTAAGTTAAATCGATAATCGTTAACTTCTAGAATTATTATCTTTAATAATTATAATAATGGATTAATTAATAATTTTAATAATTTAATATTTGAGGTTATTGAATGTGAGGATACGGATCTCCTCCTAGTATATTATCATAGAAATATTTTAACCTTGAATCATGTATATCATTATAAAATACCAAACAATATGAATTCAAAATTGGGATTATGCGTACCTTATTGGATCATCACAAAGCCAAAAGAAAGAAGGGACTACATGCCAGATCTTCCTCTCTATCACCTATTTTGATAAAGGCAGCCTCAGCGATGAGAGCTTGATGGCTTATGGAGTTTAACTCCAGTATAAATAGGCTAGAGAGAGGACCTAGCTCATAACCCAGAGAAGAGTCTGTGCCCATCTGTGCCCATGGGTCCACCCATCATGGAAAACCAGGGTCACACTAAAGCCTATTGCTGCCCAACTAGGCCCAATAACATCAGATGCCAGAAGCCCAATCAAATGTGATCGCAATGGGCTTAGTTACAATATTTATATTGGAATATCCATTAACCCAATTAATATTAAAATACAAAACTAATTAATTAATATTGCCCATAAAATAAAATTTCTAACATTCTACTAGTTGGTCTATATTAATTAATTTAATATTATTTTGAAAATCTTTTTAATATTATTTTGACAGTATAGCAAAAGGGTTTTATGTTTATTATGTTGTAGGAAAAGTGATTGTGTAATGTTATAGAGATTCGTTTTGCGTGCCATATTTTTTTCTTTTTCTTTTGTTTTAAAATGTATGGTCCCCATAAAATATTGTGTGTGGAGGAATAGAGCTGTCAAAACAGCCCCCAGCCCGCGGGCTGGGCCCTATAGCCTTGGGAGGGTTATTTTTGACCCTAGCCCCATTAACCCTCATTTCTTTTGGGTTAGGGTGGGGTTAACCGTGGACCAGCCCACTCTTTTTTTTTCTAAACCCTAAAACCCCAATTTCTCATTTCTCTCTCTGGTTTTCTTCTTCCAATTTCTTCTTCTTCACGCGTTCTTCTTCTTCGCAGTTGATACACTTCCTCAAGCAGTTTCTTCATCGTCATTAAGGCTTCCCTCTCTTCAATTTTCTCCTTCATATTCTTCTTCATTGTCTTCGTTGTCACTTGCAGCACGGTTGAACCATAAGGGTCTGAAGATGATGGGAATCAGAACCAGTGTTGTAGCCATGCCAGAGTCCCCCAAGAACACCGTGCTTGACGCTTGTTACTGGAGCTGGTGGTCGCACATGAGCAAACTTTCTGTTCTATGCTTTGATGGGTTTTCCTCAAATTCTTTGTTTTCTTGCTATGGAAAGAGAAAGAGATAGAGAATTTGGACTAGAAAATGACATTTCAGGTTTAGCTTATTCTTTTTAATTGAGGTTTTAATTGAGGTTCAGTGATTTGTAGGTTGTTGGAATTTATAAATTTAGTGGTTGTGAATATGGGTTTTGATAATCTAGATGCATATATAGCAGGGTTAATGTTTCTAAATTTACTTTAATATGATATTTTTTGTGGGTTCTGTTAGTACTGTAAATGTATAAGGATTTGTTTACAATGTGGCTTTCTAAGACAAACTGAAGCTGTCCAAATAGAAGAACACTATCTATGTGGAGTAAAGGATAATGATACAACATGATATATAGCTTTTGTATATATGTATGCAATTTAATTATCTTAAGTTCTCAACCATTTTTTGAGTAAGGATAATGATACAACATGATATATAGCTTTTGTATATATGTATGCAATTTAATTATCTCAACCATTTTTTGAGTGAGGATAATGATACAACATGATCACTTGCAATTTAATTCATGGTAGAGAACATGCCACGACCTTCTTTGAGTGAGGAAGATGAGATTGAGAGTGGGAATGAGAATGAGGAAGGTGAAGGTGATAATGTTGACGGTGATGGAGGTCATGAGGTGGAGGAGCCTAAAACACTAGAGAAAGTTCTGGAAAATGTGCAAGAGCTAGATGAGATAATGGAGGCAAAGCATATTGAACATTCAAAGACAGCACCTGCTGAGTTTAGAAGAGCAATTAAGGTTGTTCCAAGTGTTACTCTGATGCAGATTCTCACTTTCCTTGATGATCATTTTTTGAAGGCTTTAGAGAGTGCACAAGAAGTTACCAAGATGGTTGAGGCCACTAGGTTGCATTATCATTCCAATTTCACTGATAATCGGGGTAATTAATTCCTTGTGTTGTGTTGTGTGTGTGTGTGTGTATCATTTTAGTTGATATTGTAGCTGCAGTTGAAGTTTAACCTCTTTAATTGCTAGTTTGGACATGAATGAGAGAGCTAATTTTGGACTATATATGTATGCAATTTAATTATCATTTTCCCCCTGTATTTGTATGCAATTTTGGACTACATTTGTTGGAGGGTTATATAGCTTTTGGCCTTTTGCAGGGGAAAATCCTTGAGGTTTTAAAAAATTGGCCTGAGAGGAGTATTCAAGTTATTGTTGTAACTGATGGTGAGCTGACTTGGGGATGTTGATGTCGGGTATAGGGGAATCAAACTCCTTAATTTACATTTTACTATGAAAATATTTAAGTGTGAAGCCTTTTCAATTTATGTTTGATATATGTGAACAGTCTTGATCACTGCTTGAAAATATATGAATACTTTTGCATTAGTGAAAATTCAACAGAACCATTATACTTTTGCATTTTACTCTTAAAAGTGTTGGTAAAATAGAGTTGAAAAAATAAAGGGCTGTTTGATATGCGGGCTTTTTGGCACTGGCCCGGGCGGGTAATTTCAGTCCACAACACAAGAATCTTTTCAAAATCTTGAAAAAGTCAACGGAGATTCGTGTGTTAGTGAGCAGGTATGATTTAATTTTGACAAAATTTCTAAAAGGTGGGGTGAATATAACAAATATATTTAAATGTGAATTTTTATAGTATAACGTGACATGAAAGTTGGTGGATTAGTGAAAATCCATTGATTATGGCCAAAATGGGCAAAAAGGGCAAAATGGTAATTTGCCAACCGTGTGTTCTGAGGCAAAAATACTGAGTTAGAGATTTCAAATGACAAAAGTAATGCTGAAAATGGAATCAGGGCGGAAAATTGAGTGAATAGGCAAATTTGGGAAAAATCGATGAATAGTGATTTTTAAGTGTTAAATACTGTGGTGTGAGTGTACCAATAGGTGTGAAAATTTTATCAATATTTTGGGAAAATAAAAATATGTCGTGGACTGGAAAAATATGTAGATTAAGAATTTATGATCGGAATTTTTATCGGGGTTAAAGTTAGATCGCGTGTGGGACCCGTGTGACCGAAGTCACTTGGCCCCACCTCCTTTTCTTCCTTCTTTCCTCTCTTTTCTTCTCCATTTTCTCGCGCGCCCTCTGTGAAGGAAAGAGCCAAAACCCCATTTCTCTCCATTCTTCCCATTTCTTCATTTCTTCACCGAATCGCTTGATTTTGGTGTTGAAATCTATTGTAAACAACCTTCCAAAGCCATTGGTAACACTTAGAACCCTTGAATCCATCTCCTTGGCTGCGTTTTTGGCAAAATCAGATCCGACCCACTTGGGTTCTTGGAGTTTTCTTGGAGTTTTGATCTTCTAATGGTTTAGTGAAGCCTTGGTGGTGATCATACAACACATTGGTGCCTCACACGGACGTGATTGTGGAAAGTTGAATTGGAGCATACGTTTGGAACGGATTGCTAAGTATTGAGGTAAACTCTAGGAACTTGGGTTTAATCCCTAGTGTGCTCCACCACACCTAGAGGAAGGTTGTGGTTGGATTATGTGGTTATGACATGATGTGATTGTGTGCTTGTATGCATATTGCTTGTATTGTGTGAAAATTGTTTGGTCACTGGCCAGTTGACGTGTGGAGTTTGGACATCCGCTGGGTTCATCCTTGTGAGAACGCCAGTCGGGTTTTGCCGTGGAGTCGACTCTGGGAGCGGCGCCAGGATGATCCAAACGTGGGACGTCCGCCGGATAGGGCTCATGAGGAGTTCCGGTTGGGTATTGCCATGGAGTCTTCTCAACCATGGGAGAGGCGCCAGGACTGTCTCGGGAGTTATATGATGGAGTCCTTGAACATGAATCCATGCGTGGATGTTCTTGGGTGTCTCCAGTTGGATGGTGATATTGTTTTACTTGCATATTACATGATGTCATTTTTATACATTTTAGTGAGCCATGGAGTGGAGAGAGCCTCTAGCTCCATTGGTTTACTGAGATATATCCGTATATCTCACCCCGTGTTTGGGGGACCACATTTCAGGTCACTATGAGCCGGGAGGAGCTTCGGGCAAGAAGCCCGTATAGTGGACATTGGATTGGCATGCGGTGCATTGGGATTGCATGACATTTTGGAGGAGTTATGGAGTGCACATAGCATACCATTAGTATTTTGAGACTTAGGTCATGAACATATTGCATGATGTTATTTCCATGCTTTTGTTAGTGTTCATGATTATATGCTAAGTCTTGTTTATGTTTCATTATTCATGGCATGGATAACTGTATATTTTGAGTGAGCATGGGACTTGTCCATTGCCACATTCATAGCCTTGAAGTCTTGGTATTCATGTTGTAAAAATGGTCCATATTTGTATGTAAATGGCCATTATTTGAGGACTTTGTAAATGATGCATGTTTTAAGGAAATTGGATGATGGAAGGGGCCTAGAGCCTACATTAGGACATGATTATGTGTTGTGTGGAGTACCAGGGTTAGGGATGGATTACACAACCTTTTTGGGGCTTAAAATGCTGTAATCTGTCATTTTGCTGCATAGTAATCGATTACCCAAGGCATGGTAATCGATTACCATGCAACAGGGGACGAAAAATTGGCTACTGTCTTCACTGGTAATCGATTACTGGCCTTTGGTAATCGATTACCATGTGAGGTAATCGATTACCCAAAGTTGGTAATCGATTACCAGAACAGAGGATTGAGAAATTTAGCTACTGCCTCATTTTTGACAGGTGGTAATCGATTACCACCCACTGGTAATCGATTACCACAGTGTAAATTTCGAAAATTCAGGTTTTTCTAGACTAAAATAAAGGGGCTTAACTTGATGGGTAGAACTCCAAATGACACGTGGTTTGAAACCACGCGTAGATAACGTAAAGGACTATAACTTGGTAAATTGAGAGAGTAAAATGGTGAGTTTAAATGAATTGAATAAAAAGAAGGATCTATGATGTTAGTTTACTGTATGATTCCGCAAATTGCATTTACAATTATAGTGTGGTTTTAATTGATTACGGAAAATGTATTGATGTAAGAAAAGAAATATGTTAAAAGAAAAATTTGCCCGTAATTTAATTAACCCAACCACTGTGATTGTAACTGCGCTTAATATCATAATCAATGTTAACAATACCGGTGTACAACGGGCTGTTACAGAGCGCATTTTGGGACTTGGGCATGTTGGATGTCGGGTATTTTTGTGGGGGAATCAAACTCCTTAATTTACATTTTACTATGAAAATATAGACATGGTACTAAAAGTAGATGACCAAGCCTTTTCAATTTCTGTTTGATAATATATGACTAATGAACAGTCTTGATCACTGTTTGATAATATATGAATACTTTTGCATTTCAGGTTCCGCCAAATTCAACAGAACCGTTAGGAATACTTTTGCATTTTACTCTTAAAAGTGTTGGTAAAATAGAGTTGATTTTTGGCCCGCGGGCTGGCCCTAACCCGTGGGATTATATGATTTTTTGGTCCGTGCAGGCTGTTTGATATGCGGGCTTTTTGGCCCTGACCCGCGCGGGTGAGGGCCTAACGGGCCGGGCTGGATCAGTCCACAACATAAGAATCTTTTCAAAATCTTGATAAAGTCACGATTGAAGCAGAGTCTTCTTCCATCACAGATTGTTCTTTTTGTCTCACGGAGATTGGGTCAAGAGCTATTGGCTTGCCTTGCTCACACGTGTTTCATTGGGATTGCATCATAAAGTGGCTCACGATTCGTAATACATGTCCTTTATGTAGATGCAGTGTCTTGTCTAGGAATGATTAAGTAAACATAACGTACGCTGTTTTTGCATTCTTGGTCTTAGTTTCAGAGCTTGTGGCTAGCTTGTCTCTTAATTTTTTGAATTGTACTAGTTCAGTTACTTTTCTTTGGAGTAAGCTGTCTGGGATTTTCGGAGAGTATTGCTCTGTCCCGTGGATTCGTATGGTTTCCTTTTAATTAGCTTTAGAGGTTGTCGTTCTTGTAAAAAATCTTGGTTTTTCTTTTGTCAAAATGTATGCATCTTTCTTTGTAATATCCGTTTAATTAGTTTTAATCTTGATTTACTTTTTTTTTCTTGTATTGCATTTGGAAGAGTTATAAGCTTATGCAAAATCTTCACTCTAGAATCTAAAAAGCCTTCTGTTGTATGTAACGACTGGTGTTTGATCTTATACATATCCATGTTGACATAAAATATGACATAACATGAACATGATATATTTGTATACAAGGTGAAGAAATAGAGGACCAATCATATGATCGGATTTTTGCTTCTGGCGCTAAAAAACTAGAGAAAAATAAATATTATAAAAAGTGGAACATATTTTATGAATATTTTGAAATTTCCCACAGCTAAAGGAATTGATTTTCTTATTGCTAATGTAGCCAGCGGTCTAGAGATATTGTTTATAATGGATATTTTATGGAAATCTATTTAAGGAAATTTTATGTAAAATTATTAATTGATTATTATTGATTTACACAATTTTTCATCAATTGATTTAAACAATTAATAATAGTAATTATTTACAATATATTAATGCAAATCTAAGTTAAATCGATAATCGTTAACTACTAGAATTATTATCTTTAATAATTATAATAATGTATTAATTAATAATTTTAATAATTTAATATTTAAGGAGATTGAATATGAGGATAAGGATCTCTTCCTTCACGTCACCAGATTTCAGGTCAATCGGAGCAAGTTGAACAATAGCAAAAATACCCGATACATCCTGAAACGACAAAGAAGCAGCATAACGGGTTAGTGAACGACAGAATTTGGCAAAATTAAGGGTCATCTCACTCCCTTGCAGGGTGTGACTTATACTTAGATGGTCGAATTCCATTGGGAATAGAACTCCCGGAACCAATCTCTCAAACTGAAGTTTTACCGATTTCCCCAAATCTGCCCAAAACGTAAACCGTAATGCAGAAAATGCAAAAACTGAGAAAAGACGCGTCTGCAGAATCAAATTCCGATGCAGAATCAAAGGTGCAGAAATCGGAATCAGAAACACAAATGAGTTCAAACGCAGAAACAAGACAGATGCGCAAAAATAAATATATTTTTTTTGTTTTTTTTTTAACAGAAACGAAAATTAAAGAAAAAGAAGATGATCAAGAATCAGAAAACGATTTAGACCGATGCCATTTCCCTGGAAACGGCGCCAAATTTGACACGAGCTGACGAACTCGCGCAAATTAAAAATTATTTTTAATTAGGGTTCAGAAATTCGCAGTAAAATGGAAACCGTAATGCAGAAAATGCAAAAACTGAGAAAAGACGCGTCTGCAGAATCAAATTCCGATGCAGAATCAAAGGTGCAGAAATCGGAATCAGAAACACAAATGAGTTCAAACGCAGAAACAAGACAGATGCGCAAAAATAAATATATTTTTTTCGATTTTTTTTTAACAGAAATGAAAATTAAAGAAAAAGAAGAAGATCAAGAATCAGAAAACGATTTAGACCGATGCCATTTCCCTGGAAACGGCGCCAAATTTGACATGAGCTGACGAACTCGCGCAAATTAAAAATTATTTTTAATTAGGGTTCAGAAATTTGCAGTAAAATGGAAACCATAAGTCGTCTCTCAAAGAAATTGATTTGGTAAAAATCGCTTATGAAAATAGAAAATAAAAGGGGGGTTTTGGATTTCGGTTGAATAAAAGACAGAATATAAGAACTGGGATTAAAACTTCGTAATTAAAATTAACCATCCTAAGGTTAGGAATCCTAGGATGTCCTTCATTGGATAAAAATTACCAAATTCACGAATGATCTCAATTGAATCAAAATCCTTATTTTCAATTGAGAACAATCGGATCATCAAATCTGATGATTATTCCTTTTCCATAATCGCAATTGCGAACCTCAAATCAAATATCCACAATCTCACGATATTGATTTGAGTTAGGTTAAAGAAACGAATCTGGTTAGAGATTGATCGCAGATCCTCTAGATAGATCCATGGAATCCCTTCCCCTTAGGTTGATTAAAAGGGGTTTAGCCTAGCATGGCTAGGATAAACATGATTAAAATTAAAGAAAAAAGAAGAAAAAGATAAAGAACGCGAAGAACGCTTCAGAGAAAAAGTACTTGATCCTCAATTTCAAAAATTCAGAATGAATAATAGTTTCCTACTCCGCCGTCATATACCCCTACCCAAATCGGGTTAGGGTTTAGTTCTGATAGGCCAATCTGTCCAAAAGTACGAAATATAACAAATAAATTAAAATAAAACTAAAACTTGGCTTTGGGCCACTTAAGTAATGGGGTTTTAATTTAAATTACAAGTCTAATAATAAAATAAAACTTCAGCAAAACGTGTCAATCAGACAACTGTGGACCGAGATATGGCCAAAATACAGAAGTAACGTAAAGCTGAAAAATTTTGACGAAAATAAATTAAACCCAATCAAAAACTAAAAATGTAAATTAACTCAAAACATCATTATTTTATTCAAATAAATCCTAAAAATACTAACCAAGAGTAACAAATAAGTGCAATAAAATATGAGTTATCACGCTGATAGCGCCAATGTTGCGCCAGTAGCGTGTTGGATTAAATCTTGTGTTTTTTTGTGCTTCTCAATTGGGCCCCTTTCTTGTACTTTTTCCTATAAAAATATAAGAATATCAGTGACAAGATATCTGATTAGGATTTATCAATTTAATGGAAATTATTGCCCTATTTTTCAAGATTGATCAAGATTCTTTCTTTCTTTGACTTAAAATCATATATATATTGGAGGCATTTCATACTCTTACTATTATGGCAGGAGTGGCTAATGTTTTTTTTCCATTAAAAAATGTGTTACCCATTATATGCTAATTAAATACAAGTCAAAGAACAAAATAGTAAAACAGTGGTATTGCCAGCATATTCAGAAGCCATAAGGAGGAGGAGCACCCTCAGCCATTGCAAGAGCTTTTTTTTTCTTAATTCATTTGAAGTATTGCCTAAAATATATATAAAATGTTGCTGGAGCATACCTCATATGTGCATTTAAAGGAAATAATGAAGGTCATTAAAATTAAAAAAACAAACAAAAAGGAAAAAAATCGTGAAGAATAAATATAATAAGCGCATGTAATAAATGCAAAGTAGGATTCCTTTTTATAAATATTTAATTTTCAATAAAGAAACCTAAAAGTGGTAATAATTAAAACGGTAATAAAAAAAATAGAATATCGTTATCATGAAAATCAAATCAAATCAAATTTCAATATTAGATTTAATAAATCCAGCTAATCAATGCAGAATAACAAGTGAGGTTCAAATTCTATAAATTATACCACTTCATCTCCTCTGAAGTAAACTTTCTCTTTCTGTCTACATATCTCTCTCTCCCTCCCTCTCTTTGTCTCTCTTTACATCTGTTTGCCAAGAATGGTTGCTTTTTTCTTAATAGTGACTCTAGTTTTTTTCTTTTTGTATATAATAGAGACTCTGGTTTTGAAAGCTCAACGTGAGAAGATGCTTACGGACGACGACGTTTTGGGCTTAAATTCATTCAACCTGAACATGCAAAGAAGCAATGTCCAATCTCGTGCGCAATTGGGTTACAACCACAACATGCAAATAAGCAATATCCAATCTCGTGCGCAATTCGGTCACAACCAAAACATGCAAAGAAACAATGTCCGTTCTCGTGCGCAATTGGGTTACAACCAAGACGTGCAAAGAAGTAATATCCGATCTCGTGCGCAATTGGGTTACAACCACAACGTGCAAAGAAACAATATCCAATCTCGTGCGCAATTGGGTCACAACCAAAACATGCAAAGAAGCAATATCCGATCAGGTGCCCAATTGGGTTACAACCACAACACGCAAAGAAGCAATATCCGTTCTCGTGGTGAGTTGGGTTACTACCAAAACATACAAACAAGCAATATCCGACATCTTCGTGAGTTGGCTCACTACTATAACATGCAAAGCAACAATCGCCGATCTCGTAGGGAATTGGGTTACATCGAAACCATGCTAAATAGCAATGTCCGATCTCGTGGTGAGTTGGGTTACAACCACAACATTCAAAGCAGCAATATCCGTTCTTCTTCCATCACAGATTGTTCTATTTGTCTCACGGATATTGGGTCAAGAGCAATTGGCTTGCCTTGCTCACACGTGTTTCATCGCGATTGCATCACAAAGTGGCTAACGATTCGCAATACATGTCCTTTATGTAGATGCAGTGTCTTGTCTAGGAATGATTAAGTAAACATAACGTACGCTATTTTTGCATTCTTGGTCTTTGTTTCAGAGCTTGTGGCTAGCTTGTCTCTTAAATTTTTGTATTGTTCTAGTTCAGTTACTTTTCTTTGGAGTAAGCTGTCTGGGATTTTTGGAGAGTATTGCTCTGTCTCGTGGATTCGTATGGTTTCCTTTTAATTAGCTTTAGAGGTTGTCATTCTTGAAAAAAAATCTTGGTTTTTCTTTTGTCAAAATGTTTGCATCTTTCTTTGTAATATCCGTTTAATTAGTTTTAATCTTGATTTACTTTTTTTTTCTTGTATTGCATTTGGAAGAGTTATAAGCTTATGCAAAATCTTCACTCTAGAATCTAAAAAGCCTTCTGTTGTATGTAATGATTGGTGTTTGATCTTATACAGATCCATGTTGACACAAAAGATGACATAACATGAACATGATATATTTTTATACAAGGTGAAGAAAGAGAGGACCAATCATATGATCGGATTTTTGCTTCTGGCGCTAAAAATCAAGAGGAAAATAAATATTATAAATAGTGGAACATATTTTATGAATATTTTGAAATTTCCCACTGCTAAAGGAATTGATTTTCTTATTGCTAATGTAGCAGCTGTCTAGAGATGTTGTCTATAATGGATATTTTATGAAAATCTATTTAAGGAAATTTTGTGTAAAATTATTAATTTATTATAATTGATTTACACAATTTTCCATCAATTGATTTAAACAATTAATAATAGTAATTATTTACTATATATTAATGCAAATCTAAGTTAAATCGATAATCGTTAACTACTAGAATTATTATCTTTAACAATTATAATAATGTATTAATTAATAATTTTAATAATTTAATATTTGAGGTTATTGAATGTGAGGATACGGATCTCCTCCTAGTATATTATCATAGAAAAAATTTAACCTTGAATCATGTATATCATTATAAAATACCAAACAATATGAAATCAAAATTGGGATTATGCGTACCTTATTGGATCATCACAAAGCCAAAAGAAAGAAGGGACTACATGCCAGATCTTCCTCTCTATTTCGATAAAGGCAGCCTCAGCGATGAGAGCATGATGGCTTATGGAGTTTAACTCCAGTATAAATAGGCTAGAGAGAGGACCTAGCTAATAACCCAGAGAAGAGTCTGTGCCCATCTGTGCCCATGGGTCCACCCATCATGGAAAACCAGCGTCACACAAGAGCCTATTACTGTCCAACTATGCCCAATAACATCAGATGCCAGAAGCCCAATCAAATGTGATCGCAATAGGCTTAGTTACAATATTTATATTGATTATAATTGATTTACACAATTTTCCATCAATTTATTTAAACAATTAATAATAGTAATTATTTACTATATATTAATGTAAATCTAAGTTAAATCGATAATCGTTAACTTCTAGAATTATTATCTTTAATAATTATAATAATGGATTAATTAATAATTTTAATAATTTAATATTTGAGGTTATTGAATGTGAGGATACGGATCTCCTCCTAGTATATTATCATAGAAATATTTTAACCTTGAATCATGTATATCATTATAAAATACCAAACAATATGAAATCAAAATTGGGATTATGTGTACCTTATTGGATCATCACAAAGCCAAAAGAAAGAAGGGACTACATGCCAGATCTTCCTCTCTATCACCTATTTCGATAAAGGCAGCCTCAACGATGGGAGCTTGATGGCTTATGCAGTTTAACTCCAGTATAAATAGGCTAGAGAGAGGACCTAGCTCATAACCCAGAGAAGAGTCTATGCCCATCTGTGCCCATGGGTCCACCCATCATGGAAAACCAGGGTCACACTAAAGCCTATTGCTGCCCAACTAGGCCCAATAATATCAGATGCCAGAAGCCCAATCAAATGTGATCGCAATGGGCTTAGTTACAATATTTATATTGGAATATCCATTAACCCAATTAATATTAAAATACAAAACTAATTAATTAATATTGCCCATAAAATAAAATTTCTAACATTCTACTAGTTGGTCTATATTAATTAATTTAATATTATTTTGAAAATCTTTTTAATATTATTTTGACAGTATAGCAAAAGGGTTTTATGTTTATTATGTTGTAGGAAAAGTGATTGTGTAATGTTATAGAGATTCGTTTTGCGTGCCATATTTTTTTCTTTTTCTTTTGTTTTAAAATGTGTGGGCCCCATAAAATATTGTGTGTGGAGGAATAGAGCTGTCAAAACAGCCCCCAGCCCGCGGGCTGGGCCCTATAGCCCCAAGTTTTAACCCCCTTTTTTTTCAGCACACATATGGGAGGGTTATTTTTGACCCTAGCCCCATTAACCCTCATTTCTTTTGGGTTAGGGTGGGGTTAACCGCGGACCAGCCCACTTTTTTTTTCTAAACCCTAAAACCCCAATTTCTCATTTCTCTCTCTGGCAAGCTCACAAGCATCCCATGCATGTTGTAATC
The DNA here is from genome assembly GCA_032173675.1 of Gastrolobium villosum. Taxonomy (NCBI): domain Eukaryota; kingdom Viridiplantae; phylum Streptophyta; class Magnoliopsida; order Fabales; family Fabaceae; genus Gastrolobium; species Gastrolobium villosum. The sequence continues at coordinate 27,761 of JAVKPL010007046.1, forward strand.
CATTATGAATTCACTGAAAGAAGGAGGAAGTGATGATAGAACTAAGTCATTAATTAATTCAGCATCCATTGCGAACCCTAGACCCTCTAGCTTCTCAATGAGTGCCATCATCTTCAGTACATGGCGGTTAAAACACATGCCTTCAGTCATCTTGCATAGGAACAATTCCCTAAAGGTCTCATACCTCTCATGTCTGCCTTTAATATCATACATCTCCCTGAGATGCAGGATAATAGAGAGGGCATCCATATGCTCGTGTTGTTTACGCAGTTCAGGCGACATGGATGCCAGCATGATGCAACAAGCCAACACATTATCATCCATGTTTTGCTTGTGGGTCACGAAATCAAATTCCGTGAACCCATCTTCCCCTTCCTTAGGCGCAATAGGCAAAGCAGTGTCAAGGACATAAGCTATCTTTTCGGTCTTAAGAACAATTCTTAAGTTCCAATACCAGTCCATAAAATTTGAACCGGTCAGTTTATTTGTATCGAGAATTGAACGCAGTGACAGTTGATTTGTCATACTAAAAGCTGAAAAAGATGTAAATATGATTTTAGTTAATATACGGTTATGTAGTTAAAAACAAATTATTAAAGACTTTAAATAATTTTCCCCTCTAATCTCCGTCTGAGACCGCAAGATTAATTTAAATAATGGGTTGATCTTTATCAACAGTATCTCATACCCTCTCTTAACATTAGGCTGACAACTCTTTGTCATTTAGTGGTGCATCT
>JAVKPL010007047.1:0-28428 GCA_032173675.1 Gastrolobium villosum
AATAAACAATTACGCATTGTGAAATTTCATAGGATAGGTAAGCTGAGCTTGATGTATATCCACCCTTCAAGCTCATGAGCTCTCGTGTGAGGGCGTGTTAGAGAAATACAAAATCATTAATGTAGCCTCATTTAATGGTTTTGAGTTGAATTAGTTTTTTTTGCATGATATCAGAGTTATAGTGACCACAAGGTCACGAGTACAATTCTCATTGCTCCCTATTCAATTAATAAATAATTAAGCCTTGTGAAGTTTCTTAGCAAAGGTAGGTGAGCTTGTATATTGTCCATTATTCAAGCTGAGTGGACTCTTGTATGAGAAAACGTGTTAGAGATATATAAAACCATTAAAAAGGTCTTCCCTAAATAACATTAAGTGAGAGTCATTGATTTGATTTTGATCCAACCATAATAAAAGTGGTTGCAAAGAAAAGAAGGTTGTAAGTATAACATTTCCCTTTCATTGTATAACAAAAACATTTTCAAATATTCTTTGTAATGTTTCAAAAACGGAAAAATGTTTGTTCTTTCAAAAGATATAACGTTGTGTCATTTTAGATCTTAATTGTTGATTTCCGTCAATCAACGGTTATAATTTATTGGGTCAAATTTATAAATTATAGTTGCTGATTGACGAAAATCAACGGTTATGATTTAAAATGACACAATATATACTTTGAAAGGACAAACATTTGTTCCATTTAAAAACAATAGAGGATGTGAATTCTGAAATATAGCACCTGTTTGATAGTGTTCTAATTTTTTTGTTCTTAAAACTGTTTTATAAAATAATTAATAAAATGAGGTTATGTTTACTCCTATAGTAGGAGAAAAGATTCGTTTCCAGAATAAATAATTTTCAGGTGGGACCCATGGCTTTATAAAAAGAAAAGAAAAAAAAAAGGAGACAAGTGTTGTTACCGATGGATGTGCTGGAGAATTTTTCTCCTTCCCGTCGTTGTCGCTGAAAACTAACATTTCCCTAATAAAATAACAGAAAAATATTTATGTAGTTACTACATATAAGTTATTTGTATTTATTTCCAAAAAGATGTCGTTTTGGGATTGAAATATTAAAAATTATAATTATAAAGACTATAATAACCCTAAAATAAAATAAAATTACAGAAACACTATGATTTCCGCCCCAAAACGACGTCGTATTAAGCTTACTACAGATAGCTTATCTGCAGTAACTGAAAAAAAAAACACTCATAAAATAAATATTTTCTGTATTTTTTGTTTGTTTTGAAAGTTAAAATTAAGACACAACAAAAATAATTCAGGAATGTTATCTAATTTAATTTTAGAAACTAAAAAATAGTTATAATTTTAAATTTAAAAATGAAGACTTATAAACATCTTTTTTTTTCTTCTGAAAATCAAAAACTATTTTTAAAAAAGAATTTAAATTGGCCATAATGACTGAATTATTTATTTAAAAAATAATAAAATTTTATGTAATTATTTTTATGGGAAACATTTGTCATTTTAAATAATACAAAGTTATGTCATTTTTTAATGAAACTACGTCATTTTAATAAGTTTTTATATTCTCTCCTCCATTTTTTTATTTCTAATTTTATAAATTAGAAAAATGACAAAACACACCAAATTGACGTAGTTTCGTTGAAAGTGATATAAAGTTATGTCATTTAAAATGACAAATATTAAACCTTTTAGGGTTTTGACCTAAGAAATGTAAATTTTTAAAAAATTCACCAGTTTAGTTTGTTGACCAAAAGTTTTACCGGACTAATACAGAAAGACGTGTTTCAGGTGATTACGCGTTTAGTCGCGCACCTGACATATACGTGTTTCTTATAAAACTAAACACATCTGTACTAGGTACGTGTCTAAACACGTCTGTACCACGTTTGTGTTTCTAACTGTGACGCGACTATGCCACGGAATGTGTGCCTGAATATGACGCATCTTGGTATTGTGCTCGTCGGACTTGTTAGAAATGCGCACCTGGTAACAAACGTGTTCAGACACATACCTGGTAGATACGTGTTCAGATTTGTCAGAAATGTGAAAGTCAATTGTGCGACTAAATGAGTAACCACCTGAAACACGTTTTCTAGCATTAGTCCGATAAAACGTTTGGTCAACGAACTAAACAGGTGGATTTTTTTGAAATTTGCATTTTTTTTGGTTCAAAAACCCCAACCATTTTTTTATTCGCATTTTTCTAACATTATAAATGAAAAATTAAATTAAAGAGAGTATTTTGTCAAGAAGGATTGCTATTTACTACCCTTTACCTTCAAACTTGCAAGAACTTGGGTGCAACTCAACTTGTGAGTCACAGCCTGTGGTTTCTGAACAGAGAGGTAACAAAATGCAGGTATTCCCAATATCTTCAAAACGCTCTCTTCATGTTTCTATGCACTTGTTCCATTCCAATGTTAATGCTGTCATACCATTTGTTTTTTTCTTTTATCGAAGATGCAACAATATAAGTGAATTACTATCAAAGTTTTAAAATTTCGTAATCGAAATTAATTATGTGAAGAATTCGTGCAGGCCAGTGATCGCTTTAACATCAATTCTCAACTTGAGCATCTCCAAGCCAAATATGTTGGAACTGGCCACGCCGATTTGAACAGATTGTGGGTCTCTCTCTCTCTCTCTCTCTCTCTATAATTTTTAATTTTTTTTTTAATTTTTTTTTAGAATTTATTTGTTACCCTTTTTGTTGTTATTTGTGTGCAGTGAGTGGGCAATGAACATTCAGCGTGATAGCTATGCATCATATATTGGTCACTACCCTTTAATCTCATACTTTGCTGTTGCTGAAAATGAATCTATTGGAAGAGAACGCTACAGCTTTATGCAGGTTTGTTCTCTCTTTTTTGCCTCTTCATTGAACTTGTTAATTTCAGCTTCAATTTTTATTTTTATTCTTTTTTTTTTTTGTCCCCTTTTTATGATAAGAATGTACAGAGTATAATCTTACTTCAATCCCTTTATTTATTTGTTTATTTTCTGATTACTCTATTTCTGCTCTTTTTAGGAGGACTAGTCCTTTTATTTTTATATGATTTTCCATTTGTGTATGCGCATAGTTTAACATAGGTCTCGAGTTCTATGCAATGCACTATAGAAGTGCATGTTGCTAGCTTGTTATTTTGTTGTTATTTCTCATTGATAGGAGACAGGAACTCAAATATACTTGGACTTATTGAGTATGTTGAGTAGAAGCTGTTTGTTTTCCCCTCTTTCCTTTTTGCCTGGAGTTATATCATAGATGAACTGAAAGCTAAACGTAGTTGAAATGATAAAGGGGTGAAGAGAAAGGACATGTAGAAGGACCCGAGAGTAAATCTGGTTTGTGCCTTTTAAAAGATTTAATTGTGAGGAGATAGAAATAGGGATGTTCAGCAGCTAGATAGTCAGTACTTGCTCTCAGGGAGCCTTATACCAGTTTTTGAAGGAAACAGTAACTTCTTCTTCATGCCAAAACATTGATGCTGTTAGATATATGTGAATAAGCATGATCTTTTATGACGTTTAAGAAATTTTCCATTGTATAGAAAGTAATGGATGCATAATGGGTTCCTACACAGATTAACTCATATTAGGTTGATTTGCTCTTATTTATTACATGCTCACTACATTTTGATCTAGTTTTACTTACCCTTTTCCTTTGTATTTATGCATGTTGATAATTGATTGTTTCTTGCATGCAATGGTTTATATATATATATATATATATATATATATATATATATATATATATATATATATATATATATATATATATATATATATATATATATATATATATATATATATATATATATATATATAATATATATATATATATATATATATATATATATATATATATATATATATATATATATATATATATATATATATATATATATATATATATATATATATATATATATATATATATATATATATATATATATATATATATATATATATATATATATATATATATATATATATATATATATATATATATATATATATATTTTGGGTGGTTTTTTTTTGGGGGGAGCGGGGGAGGGTGTAGGCGATAAAGATAGAAAAGGAAAGGGAAGAATATGTATTTTTCATGTTTTGAGAGTTTTAGAAGGGGATAGAGGGGCAGGGAATAACTGCCTGTAAAGTTCTATCAAGAGTTCTTACTTTTCCCACCTCAATTTGGGAATTTTTTGAAGGTTTTCTTCTAATTCTTTAGAGAAAGTTAAAAAAAAAAATATTACAAAAGAGAAGAACACATAAGAAAACTCATCCGCTAAGCAAAGCTAGCTAATCTCTTTGCATTTCTGACAAAGAAACCCCTTTGCAATAGCCTATGGCTAAGCACCATAAAGAGGCTAAGAATATTAGTTATTCACTTTATCTAATAGAAGAGGAAGCAGCAAAAATTTGTGTGAAAAATTCTGGCATTCCTTTCTAACTAGGAGCACCAAGCTACAGCATACACTATACACCTTCAAACACTCTGGACAGATCCTATATTCATAAAACTTACTGAGTCTATACCACAATTATCTAGCAGCTGAGCAATGTGAAATTAAATTGATGCTAGCATTGGAATTGGAGAAACAGCATAACAAAAACATTAGGGTAGAGAGCTTTGCATGGTCTGTGAATCTGCAACTACATTTGTATTAATCCTTTTAATTACAGCAGTCAAAATGAAATATTTCACCTAGAGGGGACCTCGAACTTCCAAAAAGAATTAGCAATTGTCCTTGTTGGGAGAATAAAGAACTGAAATTTGAATTTGCATGGAAAACACTCCGGAGGAGTCAAGAGTCAATATCCTTTTATCTACTGAAGAAGAACAGAAGAGTCAAGCAATATGGGTCTTTTGAATTTGTGAGAAACCATGATTTTAACTAAATTGATCCACTTTACCTTTCTTAAAAATCTCGAAACTACTTTTTTTTGTAAGAGAATAAAATGAGACTATATTTTATTAAGGACTTGAAAGAATATTTATTTCTAATTTAACTAAGTGACAAATAAAAATCTAAGAAGAAGAAAAACTAAAACCATAATGTTTATGTTCACACCTGTGGATATTTACCTCCACCTGGGTCCACTGAAGCTGAAAGTGGACGGCTCCTGCGCACATGGTGGAAGGAGATAAGTGTTATTGGATAAGAAATATGTGGACAATAATAATATGGGATAACTCAACAATTTTTAAGAGGGAAATATTATTCTTCTTTTATATAAGATATCATCTATTTTTTCTCTTACTTCGATTTTCGTACCCCATTTTTTCTTTTTTCTTCTTTTTTCTTTTTTCTTTTAATGGTAGTACCCACCTATTTTCTCTCTACAACATAAGATAACTATCTTATGTTAAATGAGAATAATAAAACCCCTTTTAGGAACTAATTTAAAGATAAAACTTTTTAAAGAAGTAACGCAATAGCACGCTAATTTTTTTTTTTTTTTTATTTTTGATAACAATAGCACGCTAAATTTTGAATGAGAAGAAATGAAATAAAGTAAAATAAAATAAAATCACAATATTGTTGTTTAGATGTTTTATAATAAAATGAAGTGAATCGAAGTATAAGTTTTAGGGTTTTATTAATGTCATGTTGAAGGAGATAGTTATCTCATGTCATAAAGATAAATTTGTGGGCTCCATCACCTAAAAAAAAAAAAAAAGGTTGCACAGTTATCGAAGAGTGTGTAGGAGAGAAAATCTATCTCATGTAACGTGAGAATAGTTTGGAACAGTGACCATTGTGCCACTGTCCCCACACAAACTTACCTAAATGCCATGTTATTGAACTATTTTTCCAAACTGTCACGCAAGTAAGGTCGCTTCTGATACAGGCGAATTATGCATGATGATCTGTCAGGAAACTGGTGGTGTCAGAGTTCGCTTCTGACACAGGCGAACTCTATTTTTTATTAAGTTCGCCTAGCATGCGGGCGAACTCCATATTTATTTTTTATTTTTATTTTTAAATTTAATACTTGTTATCCACTAAAAATTTGACACGTCAGCAAACCGAGTCCGCCTGTGTCAGAAGCGAACTTGCCCCCGCGGCATATTGGAAAATAAAACTGTTCGCGTGGCATTTAGGTAAAAAAATTGGTAAACAGTGGTATTTTGGTCAGTTACCCGAATAGTTTTTTCCTATGTTTTATTGTTTGAGAAGTAAAAAAAACAATAATAAGAATTAAAATTAGAGAAGAGTGTTTGTCCTTTCAAATGACATACATTGTATCATTTTATCTCATAAAGAAGTGGAATTCACATCTTTATTTTTTTATTCACTCTTTTTTTTTCATGATCTATCTATTTTTCTCATTTAAAATAACATAAATTTTTATCTTTTAAAGTAACACATATTTTTGATGGAGTGATTTATCTTATATTGTCAAAAGTATAAAGTATAAGTCTAATCAAATTTTATTTTATTTTATCACGAATCGTTTCGGGCCCCTCTTCAAATCAATTAGTCATGACTTTATGTTCGTATTTCCAATAAAAAAATATGGGTACAGCTCAGCTTGTCACTTGACACTGCTTATAATAATAGAGGAAGCTGAGAACACAAGAAAGAGGTGAAGCGAGAAAAGAAGCCACAGGAGCAGAACACTTGAAGAGGAGAAGACAGTTTGATCTGAAGAAAAGAGTTACGCAACAAAGCTCTCTGGAAGAAAGCGATTTTCTAGGTAAAGTCCTTTTACTTTTTGATTCGGTATTCATAAATATAGCATGAGATTCTATTTCTAAGTTGTATATGATAATGATTCGTTAATGAACATGATATATTCTGCTATTCTTGACGCAGGGCAACCAATCAACAAAAAACTAAACCATGCCCAAATGAGTTGTAATTTGTTTTTTCTCCTTCCTTTTTTCATAAATACAAAGAGGTGAGAGTTGTATTGAAGTAAAAAAAGACAAAAATAAAATAAAAAATATATAAATGAATTTTTTTTGCATTCAAGTGAAATATAGATCCACTATTAATGAGAAAAAAAACTTGGCAACAAAAAAAAGTCCCGACAGGTCCCTGGGAACCCTTGTAGTTCTACCTTGAACTAATAGATAATATAAAAAAAATTTAGCAAACAACATAATTTCAAAATTAGGATATGAGAAAAAGACTACGTTAGGTATTTATTAGAATTTATTTTTATTGTTATCAATTAAAATTAATATTAATTATGTTATAAGTATCCAAATTACTAGAATTCCTTATTTTATGATTCCTATTTAAAATAGATAGAGATCTTTTCTTTGTCTTTTGTATCACATCTAATTGGTAGCATGAAATATTTATAATTTTTATTTGTTATCGTTGTTTTGTTTTTTCTCCTTCCTTTTTTTCGAAATTGTGTCTTATATCACTTTAAATGAGTTTTTTTTGTAGAAAAATATGAAATATGCTTCTAAAAATTTGTTTAATTCTAGGGTGATTCTTTTCTTTCTGAATTCTCTTAGTTATCTTGTTTTTACTTTGACATAGATCAATTTACGAGTAAATCCTTAAAATAAAACTATGCCAGTGATTCAATGTTTTGACATGCATCTTTTGATTGAGTCGATTATGTGTGTGTGAAGTGTCGTTTGATACTTGCGTGTCTACTAAAAAAAAAAAAGCTTTTAAATTAATTGGTTCGATGCACTCAGTTGCCCACGATATTAATTTTAGGACAAAACATAGATTAAGTTCGCTAAGGGTTTGTGGAGTTATTTTTCAATAAAAAAAAATAGGGGAAGGATATTGTAACAACCAAATTGTGTTACTATCATGTTACTACCAAATTTAATATTTTATATTTATTTTCAAACTTTGTATGGTTATGATTTCTCATATTTAATTCTTTCACTTTAAATTTAATTACAAAGGAAATAAATATAACTAGATTAAGCGATCTATCAATGAGATTGATTGGTAGTAACATGGTTGTAACATAATTTTGTTCAATCTTTCCCCAAAGAAAAAAAATCTGATGTTACTTTAGATAATTTTGTCTAATGTTCTTCGAAATGATGTCGTTTTAAGGTTGAAAAATTAAAAAATCAGAATAATAAAGACTATTATAATCCTGAAATAAATTAAAATTACAAAAACACCATGATTTTCATCCCAAAACGACGTCGTTTTGATGAACATTATATTAAAGTAATTAAACCCTAAAAATATAACATGTATTAGTCTTACATATAGCTATTTTAGAGTGAGCTTTATTTTAAAGTAATTAAATTAGGATATATATCCCTTTATTTAGTTGTACGGTGTTTCTTGATCTTAACCTATTAATTTTTATTACTGAATACATCATTATCTGCACACGGTGAAAATAATTTCACTCTAAAGGAGCCCCAGCCCTTCTTTCATAACTTCTTTGTTACCTCAATTTCTTTTCTAAATTTTTATCAAGTGAAGGCTGCACTTTAAAAGAAAAGATGCACAATTACCACGGTTAAAAATTAGGAGAATTTATTTTAACATCTTCATATAATTTATAATATATATATACTTGTATTTTATCACAAATTTAGCCGTTAAATTTATTAATTAATTGTTATAATTTCACACTTTTTCTTCTAAAATGTTTTCTTTATTTTAGAGGAGCTAAATTCAAAAACTATTACCCATATTAAGTTTTGAATCAAAAATAATACATTTTTATTTTTGTCCTTAGTGTTATGTGTTTTGTGTTATGGTCAACTTTGAACTTATTAGTTAGAAATTCATAACTGTCTTTAAAACAAACATAATTTGGGTTAACTTTTCGCTCTCATCAAATTCTGAAATCTAGATTTCCTTTAAAACACAAATTCTATGTTAAGAAAAGATTTTCTAATTATTTTTAAAGTATAAATAAAAATGTGTAATTACTTTTAAATTTTATTTTTATACAAACCAGGCTAATCCAATTTGAGCATTATTGGACCCATTTTCTCCAATATTCTAGATTCTTTAACTTCTAAGTTCTAATACAAGGCCGTGTTGTTTTATATGCTTATATTATTTTTATGAGCAAATGTGAAAATTGTAACTTGTGTTTTTTTTTCTTCCCTCTTTGTTTTTGCATATATATATTTTTAAAAGTAATGCAAGTATTAACAACTGTTTGAGATGTAGATCAAAGCCATGGAGATTGCAGGAAAACTTTGGGATGCTGCTATTTGTTTGTGCAATTGTGGTATGAACCACGCTGCCTATATTTTTAAGATGGAGAAGAATCTTGAATCATTAAAAAAAAAGGCAGAGGATCTTAAAAGCACTAGATTAGATGTGCTTAAAAGAATTGAGGACGCTGAGGCAACGGATGAGATGCAAAGGACAAGTGAAGTGAATCGTTGGCTCGAAAAAGTTGAACATCTTCAGAAGGTAAACTTCCATTCATAAATGCTGATCATCGAATTTTTTACTTATTAAATCATGTAAGGGCTTTTACTATAATCTTTTTCAGTAGTCTTTTTTTTTTTTTTTTTTATAAACTTTTCAGGAGTCTTTTTATTAATTTATAGTTTCATAAACATAAAAAACTTAAAGTAAAGGATATATATATACAAGTTTCAAAACTTTTAAAATGCATATAGAAAAGTAACTAAATATTTTAAATGGATAAATGTTTATGAAGTCTTACTATATATATTGCTTACTATATATATTGCTTACAGGAAAGAGATGACATTGAAGATCAAGCTTCTCGAGAAATTGATAATAAATGTATAAGTGGTTTTTGCCCTAAGAATAGTATGTCAAGCTACATGTTAGGAAGGAAAATTGTGGACTTGCTCAAGGAGGTGGATGAACTATTGAACTCAGGAAAACATTTTGTTGACAAGAATGTTGATATTGCTTACAAGCTACCACCTAGGCCAGTGGAAGAGATGCCTTCTGTTGAGACCGTAGGATTGGATGTGATGTTCAACAAAGTCTGGAATGCTATTGAAGATGAAAATGTTGACATGATTGGTTTATATGGAATGGGTGGGGCTGGAAAAACCACCCTTATGAACAAAATTCATAGTGAATTTGGAAAGAGAAGGCACAATTTTGATCTAGTGTTGTGGGTGGTGGTTTCTAAAGAATGTGATATCAATAAAATTATGAATGATATTCGAAAGAGGTTGGGGATCATTGATGAAAGTGTGACAACGATTTATCGAGTCTTGAAACAAAAAAAGTTTGTGCTAATGTTAGACGATATATGGGGAAAGTTGGAACTAGAAAAGGTGGGTGTTCCACTCCCGAAGGATACTAAGAATCAATCAAAAGTGTTGTTCACAACTCGATCTGAGGATGTGTGTGCTAGAATGCAAGCACAGAAGAAATTCAAAGTGGAATGTTTATCAGAGAAAGAAGCATTTGATTTGTTTTGCAAAAAAGTAGGGGAAGAGACTCTAAATTGTCATAGTGAAATTCCAGAGCTTGCAAAGGATATGGTTAAAGAATGTGGAGGATTACCACTAGCACTCATTACAGTGGGAAGTGCCATGGCAGGAGTGGATAACGTTGAATCATGGAGGCAAGCCATAGGTGATTTAACAAATTCTTCTTGGACAGGTCCAGATTTGGAGGAGAAAGTGTTTTCTGTCCTCAAGTTTAGCTATGAAAGATTGCCAGACGAAACACACAAAAATTGTTTCCGATACTGTGCATTATACCCAGAAGATTATCAAGTCAGCGTTGATGATCTTATTGATCGATGGATCGGAGAGGGATTTCTTGGTAAAGGTAAGGCTAAAAAGGGTATATATGATATGTATGAGGAAGGGAAATCTATCATTGCAAGATTAAAGCTTTCATGTATGTTAGAGGGTATTGAATATTATGATCGATGGTGGTTTGCGATTAAGATGCATGATATGATCCGAGATATGGCTATATGGTTAGCCCGTGATGAAGATGGGAACGGAGACAAAGTTGTAGTTCAGGGGGAAGCATTAGCCATGTCAAAAGTCGATTTCGAAAGATTGAATGTTGTGGAAAGGATTTCAATTATAGATGGAAATGGAAGTTGGAAAGTACCAGCTTGTCCAAATTTGCTCACATTGTGCGTACAGGGTAATGCGGAAGTCACTGATTATTCAAATCTTGAATCCATGACAAGGTTGAAAGTCTTAGACATAGAACTTTTTCATATAGAAATAGGCAAGTTAATCAACTTGGAATACCTCAATCTGTCAGATATAAGAATAAGAGATATGTGGACAATTGATTTGAAGAATTTGAAAAAGCTGAGATTCTTGCTTGTGAAATATGCCAGAAATGGAAAAATTTTGGAAGGGATAGAAAGTCTTGAGCAATTAAAGGTGTGTAGGCTATTTTTCACTCTTGAATGGGGAAGTGTGGGAAATGAGGAAGCACTCCTAGAGAAGTTGGAGTGCTTACCAAAATTAGAGGAATTGTGCATCATGTTAACTAGCATTACTGGCATCCGTAAATTACTTGAGTCGATCAAATTGGGGAATTGCTTAAGACAATTTCTGATTGGTGAAATCGAGGAACCACTTGAAATGACATCAATATTAGCATCTTTGTCAAGAATGAAGCATCTGGACCGTGTAGTGTTACGGCATGTGGAAAACATCACGGAAGGTTCATACATTGCTAACGCTTGCCGTCTTTGCAAGCTTCGTACAGTGGAAATTTCAAAGTGTGGTTCAATAACTCATTTGACATGGCTGAGGTATGCTCCACTTCTTGAGCTTCTTTCCATTGTCGAATGTGATTCAATTGAAGAAGTGGTAAAGGAAGCCAAAGATGATAGAGACAACGCTAATGATGTATTCCAAAATCTTAGACATCTCTCTCTTTTTCGTTTGTCAAAACTGAATAGCATCCATAAGAGAGCATTGGCTTTTCCTTTCTTGAAATTCATTAATATTAAGTACTGTCCAAGTCTGAGGAAGCTTCCTTTGAATTCCAACTCTGCCAAGGACAGCTTGATTGCAATTGAAGCAGATACAGCCTGGTGGAGAAATTTAGAGTGGGAAGACGTAGCTGTTAAAGACCTATTCCAATCAAAACTTCGGTCTATTGAATCTGGGTACACTTTTTAAGCTACTTGTAATTTGTAGTCAGCAGATTACATTAAAAACTTAAGATTGGTTTCTCTTGAACTAATCTCTCATGGTTTTATGGTTGATGCTTTTATATGCCAGTTTGGATTGAATTTGTGACTTCCTTTATTTCTAGATTTATAATGTATCATATGGTTGGTTGTACTTGTATTGACTTGCTTATTTTGTTTATCATTAATACTTGATGTTTGTTCTTTGTACATTTCAGCTTTGAATTACTAATAAGTTATAAGTGTTTAGATTCTTCAAAATATCACCCCTCCCACTTTTATGATTATGGGTCTTTACTCTATTTCTCCTGTTTCGCTTTGCACCACCTCTACAGTTAGTCTATTTATTTAACTAGTGTTGATATTGGTTAGCTTCAATTAGTAAAAGATCAGCTAAAACATTACGATTCTTCTTAATTAAAAACAAGGGTATGGATAAGTGAAAGAGAATTTAGCTAATTGATGTGCAGTTTGATTGCATTCTCTAGGAGCATATTTAATTGAGATCACTTGTGCAAAATGAGACATCATGTTATATCTTGCAAATTCAGGCCTGTATATTGTCAAGTTGACAATTTGTGTTATCTTACAACAAGTTTTTGGCTATTTTATTCTAAGATGAGTCGAGTACGATCTGATGCATAAGCAAATTGGAGTCCAACATGCCTTGCTAAAGCTTTCATAACCAACCAATTAAATGATGGTAGCTCAATTGATACCAGAAAATTGAGCAGGTAGGGATAAGAGCATATGTCCCCAGTATTATCTTTGGGAAGAGTTTAAAGCCTTAATCCCAGGATCCATTTTGAATTGGACTAGTCGCAAAGTGATGAATCGATTGAAATATCTCTGTAACTAAAGGTGTGATATGATAACAAATGAGGAAATAGATTCAAAAGTCAAACCTTCATTATTCCTAACAGTTACACTAAACCCACCCAAGTCTCCCTCTTCTAATGGAGCAATATCTACATTAAGTTTTGGGAGGTCATGACCATCGAAAACCTCCATCAGCCTTATCTTGTATAAGCATCATTCCTTCATTGCATATTTGACAAACAATAACTACGCGAGTACAATGATTTTTCCACTAGTTTAACAGCAAATGTTTGTTACACATTATCCCAGTCTATTTTTTTTTCATTCCAAACAAACCTCTATAATACCACCACTTGTCAAATGTCATATTTTTAAATAATCTTAATAACAGTGCAAGAATTTCAGTATACAAATATACAACATGATATTTTAAGGGAATCTGTCCAAGGGAATATATAGCTGATCTTAAAATCGGCTAGTAGTTTAGTGTCTCATGTTTAATAATCGGTAACTACATATTTCATTTTTGTTTTACTTTATGATAATTATTGTGTGTACAATGTTATTTTTTTCATTTGTAATTATTAAGAAAAAAAAAACTCTATATAGTTCTTGTGGTCTTGAGGTAATAGCCACAGATAAGAAAAACAAAAACTGCAATACGGTTTGTTAGAAAAAGATAGAGAAAAGTTCACTAAAGTCCTTGTAATTTACTCCGAATCACCTATGTTTCCGTGGGTTTTTTTATCACATATATCCCTATGATTTACAAAAGGGTATGTTTTTTCATCACATATGTTCTGTGTAGTTTTTTACATTTTACAAATCAAGGGGGTGTATGTGATAAAAAAAAAAACTACAGAGATATAGGTGAGAATAGTTTGGAACAGTGACCATTGTGCCACTGTTCCCACACAAATTTACCTAAATGCCACGTTATTGAACTATTTTTCCAAATTGCCACGCAAGCAAGGTCGCTTTTGACACGCGAACTATGCATGATGATGTGTCAGGAAACTGGTGGTGTCAGGCTTCTGACGCAGGTGAACTCTATTTTTTATTAAGTTCGCCTAGCATGCAGGCGAACTCCATATTTATTTTTTAATTTTTTTTTAAATTTAATACTTGTTATCCACTAAAAATGTGACACGTTAGCAAACTGAGTTCGCCTGTGTCAGAAGCGAACTTGCCCCCGCGGCATATTGGAAAATAAAACTGTTCGCGTGGCATTTAGGTAAAAAAATTGGTAAACAATGGTATTTTGGTCAGTTACCCGAATAGTTTTTCCCTAAGTTTTATTGTTTGAGAAGTAAAAAAAAAAACAGTAATAAGAATTAAAATTAGAGAAGAGTGTTTGTCCTTTCAAATGACATACCTTGTATCATTTTATCTCATAAAGAGGTGGAATTCACATCTTTATTTTTTTATTCACTCTTTTTTTTATGATCTATCTCTTTTTCTCATTTAAAATAACATAAATTTTTATCTTTTAAATAACACATATTTTTGATGGAGTGATTTATCTTATATTGTCAAAAGTATAAAGTATAAGTCTAATCAAATTTTATTTTATTTTATCACGAATCGTTTCGGGCCCCTCTTCAAATCAATTAGTCATGACTTTATGTTCGTATTTCCAATAAAAAAATATGGGTACAGCTCAGCTTGTCACTTGACACTGCTTATAATAATAGAGGAAGCTGAGAACACAAGAAAGAGGTGGAACGAGAAAAGAAGCCACACTTGAAGAGGAGAAGACAGTTTGATCTGAAGAAAAGAGTTACGCAACAAAGCTCTTTGGGAGAAAGCGATTTTCTAGGTAAAGTCCTTTTACTTTTTGATTCGGTATTCATAAATATAGCATGAGATTCTATTTCTAAGTTGTATATGATAACATGATATATTCTTTTTCTCATGTTATCGTTGTTTTGTTTTTTCTCCTTCCTTTTTTCGAAATTGTTTCTTATATCACTTTAAATGAATTTTTTTTTGTTGAGAAATATGAAATATGCTTCTAAAAAAAAGGGTTTATTTGATAATATATAGATACTACAGTGATTTAATATTTTGTCATAAGTATTTGTTTAGTTTTAGGGTGATTTTTGTCTTTATGAATTTTCTTAGTTATCTTATTTTTACTTTGACATAGATCGATTTACGAGTAGATCCTTAAAATAAAACTATGCTAGTGATTCAATGTTTTGGCATGCATCTTTTGATTGAGTCGATAATGTGTGTGTGTGAAGTGTCGTTTGATACTTGCGTGTCTTATGTCATAATCTACCTCAATCAAAAGCTTGATCGCCCATTAAAAAATAATAAATAATTGATTTTAAATTAATTGGTTCGATGCACTCAGTTGCCCATGATATTAATTTTAGGACAAAACATAGATTAAGTTCGTTAAGGGTTTGTGGAGTTATTTTTCAATAAAAAATTAACATGTATTAGTTTTAGATATAGCTATTTTAGAGTGAGCTTTATATTAAAGTAATTAAATAAGGATATATATCTTTCACCAAAAATAAATAAATAAGGATATATATCCCTTTATTTTGTTGTATAGTGTTTCTCGATCTTAACCTATTAATATTTATTACTGAATACATCATTATCTGCACACGGTGAAAATAATTTCACTTTAAAGGAGCCCCAGCCCTTCTTTCATAACTTCTTTGTTACCTCAATTTCTTTTCTAATTTTTTATCAAGTGAAGGCTGCACTTTAAAAGAAAAGATGCACAATTACCACGGTTAAAAATTAGGAGAATTTATTTTAACATCTTCATATAATTTATAATATATATATACTTGTATTTTATCACAAATTTAGCCGTTAAATTTATTAATTAACGGTTATAATTTCACACTTTTTCTTCTAAAATGTTTTCTTTATTTTAGAGGAGCTAAATTCAAAAACTATTACCCATATTAAGTTTTGAATCAAAAATAATACATTTTTATTTTTGTCCTTAGTGTTATGTGTTTTGTGTTATGGTCAACTTTGAACTTATTAGTTAGAAATTCATAACTGTCTTTAAAACAAACATAATTTGGGTTAACTTTTCGCTCTCATCAAATTCTGAAATCTAGATTTCCTTTAAAACACAAATTCTATGTTAAGAAAAGATTTTCTAATAATTTTTAGAGTACAAATAAAAATGTATAATTACTTTTAAATTTTATTTTTATACAAACCAGGCTAATCCAATTTGAGCATTATTGGACCCATTTTCTCCAATATTCTAGATTCTTTAACTTCTAAGTTCTAATACAAGGCCGTGTTGTTTTATATGCTTATATTATTTTTATGAGCAAATGTGAAAATTGTAACTTGTGTTTTTTTTTCTTCCCTCTTTGTTTTTGCATATATTTTTTTTAAAAGTAATGCAAGTATTAACAACTGTTTGAGATGTAGATCAAAGCCATGGAGATTGCAGGAAAACTTTGGGATGCTGCTATTTGTTTGTGCAATTGTGGTATGAACCACGCTGCCTATATTTTTAAGTTGGAGAAGAATCTTGAATCATTAAAAAAAAAGTCAGAGGATCTTAAAAGCACTAGATTAGATGTGCTTAAAAGAATTGAGGACGCTGAGGCAACGGATGAGATGCAAAGGACAAGTGAAGTGAATCGTTGGCTCGAAAAAGTTGAACATCTTCAGAAGGTAAACTTCCATTCATAAATGCTGATCATCGAATTTTTTACTTATTAAATCATGTAAGGGGCTTTTACTATAATCTTTTTCAGTAGTCTTTTTTTTTTTTTTTTTTGATAAACTTTTCAGGAGTCTTTTTATTAATTTATAGTTTCATAAACATAAAAAACTTAAAGTAAAGGATATATATATACAAGTTTCAAAACTTTTAAAATGCATATAGAAAAGTAACTAAATATTTTAAATGGATAAATGTTTATGAAGTCTTACTATATATATTGCTTACAGGAAAGAGATGACATTGAAGATCAAGCTTCTCGAGAAATTGATAATAAATGTATAAGTGGTTTTTGCCCTAAGAATAGTATGTCAAACTACATGTTAGGAAGGAAAATTGTGGACTTGCTCAAGGAGGTGGATGAACTATTGAACTCAGGGAAATGTTTTGTTGGCGCGAATGTTGATATTGCTTACAAGCTACCACCTAGGCCAGTGGAAGAGATGCCTTCTGTTGAGACCGTAGGATTGGATGTGATGTTCAACAAAGTTTGGAATGCTATTGAAGATGAAAATGTACACATGATTGGTTTATATGGAATGGGTGGGGCTGGAAAAACCACCCTTATGAACAAAGTTCATAGTGAATTTGGAAAGGGAAGGCACAATTTTGATCTAGTGTTGTGGGTGGTGGTTTCTAGAGAATGTGATATCAATAAAATTATGAATGATATTCGAAAGAGGTTGGGGATCAATGATGGTGTTTGGAACAACATTAGCCAAGTACGTGAAAGAGTGACAACGATTTATCGAGTCTTGAAACAAAAGAAGTTTGTGCTAATGTTAGACGATATATGGGGAAAGTTGGAACTAGAAAAGGTGGGTGTTCCACTCCCGAAGGATACTAAGAATCAATCAAAAGTGTTGTTCACAACTCGATCTGAGGATGTGTGTGCTAGAATGCAAGCACAGAAGAAATTCAAAGTGGAATGTTTATCAGAGAAAGAAGCATTTGATTTGTTTTGCAAAAAAGTAGGGGAAGAGACTCTAAATTGTCATAGTGAAATTCCAGAGCTTGCAAAGGATATGGTTAAAGAATGTGGAGGATTACCACTGGCACTCATTACAGTGGGAAGTGCCATGGCAGGAGTGGATAGCGTTGAATCATGGAGGCAAGCCATAGGTGATTTAACAAATTCTTCTTGGATAGGTCCAGATTTGGAGGAGAAAGTGTTTTCTGTCCTCATGTTTAGCTATGAAAGATTGCCAGACGAAACACACAAAAATTGTTTCCGATACTGTGCATTATACCCAGAAGATTATGAAGTCAGAGTTGATGATCTTATTGATCGATGGATCGGAGAGGGATTTCTTGGTAAAGGTAAGGCTAAAAAGGGTATATATGATATGTATGAGGAAGGGAAATCTATTATTGCAAGATTAAAGCTTTCATGTCTGTTAGAGGGTATTGAAGAATATGATGACTGGTGGTTTGCGATTAAGATGCATGATATGATCCGAGATATGGCTATATGGTTAGCCCGTGATGAAGATGGGAACGAAGACAAAGATGTAGTTCAGGGGAAAGTATTAGCCATGTCAGAAGTCGATTCCGAAAGGTTGAATGTTGTGGAAAGGATTTCAATTATAGATAGAAGTAGTAGTGGAAATTGGAAAGTACCAGCTTGTCCAAATCTACTCACAATGTGCGTACGGGGTAATGTAGAGGTCACCGATTATTCAAATCTTGAATCCATGACAAGGTTGAAAGTCTTAGACATAGAACTTCTTCATATAGAAATAGGCAAGTTAATCAACTTGGAATTCCTCCATCTGTCAGCTAGAGGAATAAAAGATATGTGGACAATTGATTTGAAGAATTTGAAAAAGCTGAGATTCTTGCTTGTGCAATCTGACAAACCTGCAATAATTTTGGAAGGGATAGAAAGTCTTGAGCAATTAAGGGTGTGTAGGCTATTTTCCATTCATGGAACGGGAAGTGTGGGAAATGAGGAAGCACTCCTAGAGAAGTTGGAGTGCTTACCAAAATTAGAAGAATTGTGCATCAGATTAACTAGCATTACTGGCATCCGTAAATCACTTGAGTCGGTCAAATTGGGGAATTGCTTTAGACACTTTATGATTAATGGAATCAGGGAACCACTTGAAATTGAAATGACATCAATATTAGCATCTTTGACAAGAATGAAGCATCTGGACCATATAGGGTTACAACATGTGGAAAACATTACGGAAGGTTCATACATTGCTAACACTTGCCGTCTTTGCAAGCTTCGTACGGTGTTAATTTCAAATTGTGGTTCAATAACTCATTTGACATGGCTGAGGTATGCTCCACTTCTTGAGCTTCTTTCGATTGTCGAATGTGATTCAATTGAAGAAGTGGTAAAGGAAGCCAAAGATGATAGAGACAACGCTAATGATGTATTCCGAAATCTTAGACGTCTCTCTCTTACTCTTTTGAAAAAATTGAATAGCATCCATAAAAGAGAATTGGCTTTTCCTTTCTTGAAATTCATTTATATTGACGACTGTCCAAATCTGAGGAAGCTTCCTTTGAATTCCAATTCTGCCAAGGACAGCTTGATTGCAATTGAAGCAGATACAGCCTGGTGGAGAAATTTAGAGTGGGAAGACGTAGCTGTTAAGGACCTATTCCAATCAAAACTTCGATCTCCATCTCAGTACAATGTTTAAGCTACTTGTAATTTGTAGTAAGCACATTACATTAAAAACTTAAGATTGGTTTCTCTTGAACTAATCTCTCGTGGTTTTATCGTTGATGCTTTTATGTACCAGTTTGGATTGAATTTGTGACTTCCTTTATTTCTAGATTTATAATGCATCATATGGTTGGTTGTACTTGTATTGACTTGCTTATTTTGTTTATCATTAATACTTGATGTTTGTTCTTTGTACATTTCAGCTTTGAATTACTAATAAGTGTTTACATTCTTCAAAATATCACCCCTCCCACTTTTATGATTATGGGTCTTTACTCTATTTCTCCTGTTTCGCTTTGCGCCACCTCTACAGTTAGTCTATTTATTTAACTAGTGTTGATATTGGTTAGCTTCAATTAGTAAAAGATCAGCTAAATTATTACGATTCTTCTTAATTAAAAACAAGGGTGTGGATAAGTGAAAGAGAATTTAGCTAATTGATGTGCAGTTTGATTGCATTCTCTAGGAGCATATTTAATTGAAATCACTTGTGTGAAATGAGACATTATGTTATATCTTGCAAATTCAGGCCTGTATATGTATTGTCAAGTTGACAATTTGTGTTATCTTACAACAAGTTTTTGGCTATTTTATTCTAAGATGAGTCGAGTATGACTTGATGTATAAGCAAATTGGAGTCCAACAAGATTTGCTAAAGCTTTCATAATCAACCAAATAATGGTAGCTCAATTGGTGCCAGGGAATTGAGCAGATATGGATGAGAGCATGTGTTCGATCCTTCCTAGTACTGTCTTTGGGAAAGATTTAAAGCCTTAATCCCAGGATTCGCACCGAATTAGTCTAGTTGTGAAGTGATGAACCGATTGAAATATCTAAAATAAAAAAGCTTTCTTAACCAAAGGTGTGATGTGATAACGAATGAGGAAATAGATTCAAAAGTCAAACCTTCATTATTCCTAACAGTTACACTAAACCCACCCAAGTCTCCCTCTTCTAATGGAGCAATGTCTACATTAAGTTTTGGGAGGTCATGACCATCGAAAACCTCCCTCGGCCTTATCTTGTATAAGCATCATTCCTTCATTGCATATTTGACAAACAATAACTACGCGAGTACAATGATTTTTCCACTAGTTTAACAGCAAATGTTTGTTACACATTATCCCAGTCTGAATTTTTTTCATTCCAAACAAACCTCTATAGTACCACCACTTGTCAAATGTCATATTTCGATTTAAATAATCTTAATAACAGTGCAAGAATTTCAGTATACAAATATACAACATGATATTTTAAGGGAATCTGTCCAAGGGAATATATAGCTGATCTTAAAATTGGCTAGTAGTTTAGTGTCTCATGTTTAATAATCGGTAACTACATATTTCATTTTTGTTTTACTTTATGATAATTATTGTGTGTACAATGTTATTTTTTTCATTTGTAATTTTTTTAAAAAAAAAAAAACTCTATATAGTTCTTGTGGTCTTGAGGTAATAGCCACAAATAAGAAAAACAAAAACTGCAATACGGTTTGTTAGAAAAAGCTAGAGAAAAGTTCATCAAAGTCCTTGTAATTTACTCTGAATCACCTGTGTCTGTGGATTTTTTTATCACATATATCCCAATGATTTGTAAAAGGATATGTTTTTTCATCACATATGTCCCGTGTAATTTTTTACATTTTACAAACCAAGGGGGCGTACGTGATAAAAAAAAATTACAGAGACATAGATGATTTTAAAACAAACCATAAGGATATTAGTGAGCTTTTCCGGAAAAGATAAGATAAAAAAAGAATTATGATTGGTTTTACTAAACAATTTGCATGGTGAGGTAGAATTAGTAATTTGATGACAAGTGAGTTGCAAACTGAATGGTTGCGGCGAAGAAGAATGTTGACAAAGTTGACACTTGACTTGACAAGTTCAACACAAAACCAAAACAGATAACAAATTTGACACTGCTACATACATTAATAGACTCTGTAGCCAAGTGTGTGGTGGCTCAGTTTGTAGCATGGGGACTGAGTAGTGGGAGAGGACCTTGGTTCGAATCCTACCAACACCATCTGGGGAGGGGCATAAGTACCGTAATCCTTGGATTAGCACCCAAATTTTGGATTAGTCCCATAGGCGGCAAAGAGGTAATTAGGATCGGTTTTAAAAAAAAAAGAAAAAAATAGAGTCGAATCCATAAAAGGAGGTGGGATACTTCTTTTCAAGTACAACTCATACCAACCCACCTTTCTTAGTATGGTATAGAAGGAAAGAATGTGTTCTATTGATTTCAGAACCACTAGGCTAAGGATAGGAAGAAGCCCATATGGCCAGTCAACAAGCAACTACAACTATTGCAACAACTGCAAGTCCATCATTGCCTTGGTTTCTTTTATTTTGCTCTTGGTTCTTCTGCTTAACAACTTTATTTTTATTTTTTTTTTTTGGTTTCCACCTAACAACTTTATTTTATATCTCAGCTAGTCTGCTTTGTATAAGCGTATATATGCAAGAGGCCTTCTTATCCATTGTGAATTCTCCTCTTACAAAGTCAGGAGAAAGCCACTCCCAAGATGTATGAGTCTTCCAAAATATTCTTAAGAAGTAATGGGGATCTGTGGCACAAGGGTTCTTTTCTCATGATGTTATAATGACTAAACATTGTTTCTACTACAGACAAGAGAATCCTAATTCTCTTTTCGACTCTTCTTATATTATTTAAGCTTTTGTGGACTTTATTTTAATGTGAGACAAAGAGCCTAGGGTAGTACGATTTTTTGGCCTTAAAAGACAATTAGTCATCGTACCCTCCAAACATATACAAGTATAGACTTAAAATCTCAATTTTTAAACCAATCCATGTATCGTGTTAGGATTGATATGACCTAATCGCAAATACTGAAAATAAGTTTCATTTGAAATCTTTCTTTTCTTTGATACGTGAGCATGCTAATCATCATTCGACTCAACATTATTAATTTGATGGAATATGAAATTTGTATCGAAATGGAGGGATTAAACTTTGCTGTCAAACCATGTTTAACCAAATAACTCACAAAAATTAAATTCATCTTGAAATATGAAACAAGTAAACAATCATCCAAAACCAAATTCCTAAAATTATCAAAAGATAAAATATCTTGTCCAATTGCTATTGTAGACAACTAGACACAAGTTTTCCGTTTTCAAGTTGTAACCTTGTTGTCATTGTAACTTTGATACTATGTAAAGAATTAATTCGATCCAAAATTTTAAGGCATCGGAGGAGGGTACATTAATGATTTTGTAGCTTCATACGACGCCTTAAAGTTTGGCTTGAATCAATTCTTTACATGGTATTAGAGTTAGATCACGAACTCACGAGTTCGGTTCTTCATTGCCCTCATTCAATTAATAAACAATTACGCATTGTGAAATTTCATAGGATAGGTAAGCTGAGCTTGATGTATATCCACCCTTCAAGCTCATGAGCTCTCCTGTGAGGGCGTGTTAGATAAATACAAAATCATTAATGTAGCCTCATCTAATGGTTTTGAGTTGAATTGTTTTTTTGCATGATATCAGAGTTATAGTAACCACAAGTCACGAGTACAATTCTCATTGCTCCCTATTCAATTAATAAATAATTAAGCCTTGTGAAGTTTATTAGCAAAGGTAGTTGAGCCTGTATATTGTCCATTATTCAAGCTGAGTGGACTCTTGTGTGAGAGAACGTGTTAGAGATATATAAAATCATTAAAGAGACCCTCCTCCCTAAATAACATTAAGAGAGAATCATTGATTTGATTTTGATCCAACCACCATAAGAGTTGTTGTAAAGAGAAGGAGGTTGTAAGTATAACATTTCCCTTTCATTGTATAACAAAACATTTTCAAATATTCTTTGTAATGTTTCAAAAATGGAAAAATGTTTGTTCTTTCAAAGAATATAACGTTGTGTCATTTTAGATCCTAATTGTTGATTTCCGTCAATCAACGATTATAATTTATTGGGTCAAATTTATAAATTATAGCTGCTGATTGACGTAAATCAACGGTTAGGATTTAAAATGACACAATGCATACTTTGAAAGGACAAACATTTTTTTCCATTTAAAAACAATAGAGGATGTGAATTCTGAAATATAGCACCTTGTTTGATAGTGTTCTAATTTTTTTGTTTTTAAAACTATTTTATAAAATAGTTAATAAAATGAGATTATGTTTTCTCCTATAGTAGGAGAAAAGATTCGTTTCCAGACTAAATAATTTTCAGGTGGGACCCATGGCTTTATAAAAAGAAAAGAAAAAAAAGGGGACAAGTGTTGTTACCGATGGATGTGCTGGAGAATTTTTCTCCTTCCTGTCGTTGTCACTAAAGACTAACATTTCCCTAATAAAATAGAAAAATATTTCTATAGTTACTGTATATAAGTTATTTGCATTTACTTCCAAAAAGACGTCGTTTTGCGATTGAAATATTAAAAATTATAATTATAAAGACTATAATAACCCTGAAATAAATTAAAATTACAAATCACTATGATTTCCGCCCCAAAATGACGTCGTATTGAGCTTACTACAGATAGCTTATCTGCAGTAACTGCAAAAAAAAAAAGCACACCCATAAAATAAATATTTTCTGTATTTTTTTTTGTTTTGAAAGTTAAAATTAAGACACAACAAAAATAATTCAGGAATGTTATCTAATTTAATTTTAGAAACTAAAAAATAGTTATAATTTTAAAATTATATTTAAAACCAAGACTTATCAAACATGTTTTTTTTTCTTCTGAAAATCAAAAACTATTTTTAAAAAACAGAATTTAAATTGGCCATAATGACTGAATTATTTATTTAAAAAATAATAAAATTTTATTTAATTATTTTTATGGGAAACATTTGTCATTTTAAATAATACAAAGTTATGTCATTTTTTAATGAAACTACGTCGTTTTAGTAAGTTTTTATATTCTCTCCTCCATTTTTTTTATTTCTAATTTTATAAATTAGAAAAATGACAAAACACACCAAATTGACGTAATTTTGTTGAAAATGATACAAAGTTGTGTCATTTAAAATGACAAACATTAAACCTTTTAGGGTTTTGACCTAAGAAATGTAAATTTTTAAAAAATTCACCAGTTTAGTTTATTGACCAAACGTTCTACCGGACTAATACAGAAATACGTGTTTCAGGTGATTACGCGTTTAGTCGCGCACCTGACATATATGCGTTTCTTACAAAACTAAACACATATGTACCAGGTACGTGTCTAAACAAGTCTGTACCAGGTCTGCATTTCTAATTGTGACGCGACTATGCCACGGAATGTGTGCCTGAATATGACGCATCTTGCTATTGTGCTCGTTAGACTTGTTAGAAACGCGCAACTGGTACAAATGTGTTCAGACACGTACCTGGTACATACGTGTTCAGATTTGTCAGAAATGTGAAAGTCAATTGTGCGACTAAACGAGTAACCACATGAAACACGTCTTCTAGCATTAATCCGATAAAACGTTTGGTCAACGAAATAAACCGATGGATTTTTTTGAAATTTGCATTTTTTTGGTTCAAAAACCCAAACCATTTTTTTATTCACATTTTTCTAACATTATAAATGAAAAATTAAATTAAAGAGAGTATTTTGTCAAGAAGGATCGCTATTTGCTACCCTTTACCTTCAAACTTGCAAGAACTTGGGTGCAACTCAACTTGTGAGTCAGAGCCTGTGGTTTCTGAACAAAGAGGTAACAAAATGCAGGTATTCCCAATATCTTCAAAACGCTCTCTTCATGTTTCTATGCACTTGTTCCATTCCAATGTTAATGCTGTCATACCATTTGTTTTTTTCTTTTATCGAAGATGCAACAATATAAGTGAATTACTATCAAAGTTTTGAAATTTCGTAATCGAAATTAATTATGTGAAGAATTCGTGCAGGCCAGTGATCGCTTTAACATCAATTCTCAACTTGAGCATCTCCAAGCCAAATATGTTGGAACTGGCCACGCCGATTTGAACAGATTGTGGGTCTCTCTCTCTCTCTCTCTCTAATTTTTTATTTTTTTATAGAATTTATTTGTTACCCTTTTTGTTGTTATTTGTGTGCAGTGAGTGGGCAATGAACATTCAGCGTGATAGCTATGCATCATATATTGGGCACTACCCTTTAATCTCATACTTTGCTGTTGCTGAAAATGAATCTATTGGAAGAGAACGCTACAGCTTTATGCAGGTTCGTTCTCTCTTTTTTGCCCCCTTCACTGAACTTATTAATTTCAGCTTCAATTTTTATTCTTTTTTTTTTGTCCCCTTTTTATGATAAGAATGTACAGAGTATAATTTGGTGTATGTTTGTTGCTGCAATTTGGCTTGTTAGTTCTATTGTCCTTTTTTCAGCCTTTTGACCTTAAATTAAGCCTTTTGACCTTAGATTAATCTCATATTAAAGAAGATAAGTTATCTGATGTCATAGAGACAAATTTGTGGGCTCCACCACATGAGAAAAAAAAAAGATGGCACATTTATTGATGGTTGTGTAGGAGATAAAATTTATCTCGTGTAGCATGAGAATAGTTTTTCCCTTAAATTAAGTCTTTATCTCATATCCATTAGTTTGTTTCACTGTTATTTTAGTGAGATATTCCGGCCAAATAGGTTGTGTTAATCACTGCTGTTCTCGTTCTGTTTATTTGGGAGATGAACTTTGTCATCTTACTTCAATCCCTTTATATATTTGTTTATTTTCTGATTACCCTATTTCTGCTCTTTTTAGGAGGAGGAGTCCTTTTATTTTTATATGATTTTTCATTTGTGTATGCGCATAGTTTAACATAGGTCCCTAGTTCTATGCACTATAGATGTACATGTTGCTAGCTTGTTATTTTGTTGTTATTTCTCATTGATAGGAGACAGGAACTCAAATATACTTGGACTTATTGAGTATGTTGAGTAGAAGCTGTTTGTTTTCCCCTCTTTCCTTTTTGCCTGGAGTTATATCATAGATGAACTGAAAGGTAAACGTAGTTGAAATGATAAAGGGGTGAAGAGAAAGGACATGTAGAAGGACCCAAGAGTAAATCTGGTTTGTGCCTTTTAAAATTTTTAACTGTGAGGAGATAAAAATCGGATGTTCAGCGGCTAGATGGTTAGTACCTGCTCTCATGGAGCTTATACCAGTTATTTTTTTAGCAGTTTTTTAAGGAAACAATAACTTCTTCATGCCAAAACATCGATGCAGTCAGATCTATGTAAATAAGCATGATATTTTTGAAGGTAGGAATATGTAGTTTTCATGTTTGAGAGTCTTAAAAAGAAATAGAGGGGAAGGGAATAACTGCCTGGAAAGCTCTATCAAGAGTCCTTACTTTTCCCACCTCAATTTGGGAATTTTTTTGAAGGTTTTCTTCTAATTCTTTAGAGAAAATAAAAAAAATAATAATAATAAAAAGAACACATAAGAAAATTCATCCGCCAAGCAAAGCTAGCTGATCTCTTTGCATATCTGACAAAGAAACCCCTCTGTAATAGCCTATGGCTGAGCTCCATAAAGAGGCTAAGAAAATCAGTTATTCACTTTATCTAATAGAAGAGGAAGTAGCAAAAGTTTGTGTTAAAATTTCTGGCATTCCTTTCTAACCAGGATCACCAAGCTGCAGCATACACTGTACGCCTTCAAACACTCTGGACAGATCCTATATTCTTAACAATTACTGAGTCTATACCACAATTATCTAGCAGCTGAGCAATGTCAAATTAAATTGATGCAAGCCTTGAAATTGGAGAAACAGCATAAGAAAAACATTAGGGTAGAGAGCTTTGCATGGTCTGTGAATCTGCAACTACATTTGTATTAATCCTTTTAATTACTGCAGTCAAAATGAAATATTTCGCCTAGAGGGGACCTTGGACTTCCAAAAGGAATTAGCAATTGTCCTTGTTGGGAGAATAAAGAACTGAAATTAGGATTTGCATGGAAAACACTCCAGAGGAGTCAAGAGTCAATATCCTTTTATCTACTGAAGAAGAACAGAAGAGTCAAGCAACTTTTTTTTGTAAGAGAATAAAATGAGACTATATTTATTAAGGACTTGAAAGAATATTTATTTCTAATTTAACTAAGTGACAAATAAAAATCTAAGAAGAAGAAAAACTAAAATCATAATGTTTATGTTCACACCTGTGGATATTTACCTCCACCTGGGTCCACTGAAGCTGAAAGTGGACGGCTCCTGCGCACATGGTGGAAGGAGATAAGTGTTATTGGATAAGAAATATGTGGACAATAATAATATGGGATAACTCAACAATTTTTAAGAGGGAAATATTATTCTTCTTTTTATATAAGAGATCTATCTATTTTTCTTTTTCCTTTGATTTTCGTATCCAGATTTTTTTCTTTTTTCTTTTTCTTTTCTTGTAATGGTGATACCGAGTCCTTTTCTATCTACAACATAAGATCAACTATCTTATGTTAAATGAGAATAATAAAACCAGTTAGGAACTAATTTAAAGATAAAACTTTTTAAAGAAGTAACGCAATAGCACGCTAATTTTTTTTTTATTTTTTATTTTTGATAACAATAGCACGCTAAATTTTGAATGAGAAGAAATGAAATAAAGTAAAATAAAATAAAATCACAATATTGTTGTTTAGATGTTTTATAATAAAATGAAGTGAATCGAAGTATAAGTTTTAGGGTTTTATTAATGTCATGTTGAAGGAGATAGTTATCTAATGTCATAAAGATAAATTTGTGGGCTCCATCGCCTAAAAAAAAAAAAAAAAGGTTGACAGTTATCGAAGAGTGTGTAGGAGAGAAAATCTATTCATGTAACGTGAGAATAGTTTGGAACAGTGACCGTTGTGCAAACTCCCCACACAAACTCCCTAAAATGCAGTGTTATTGAACTATTTTTTCAAACTGTCGCGCAAGTAAGGTCGCTTCTGATACAGGCGAATTATGCATGATGATCTGTCAGGAAACTGGTGGTGTCGAGTTCACTCTGACACAGGGCGAACTCTATTTTTTATTAAGTTCGCCTAGCATGCGGGCGAACTCCATATTTATTTTTTATTTTTTTTTAAATTTAATACTTGTTATCCACTAAAAATGTGACACGTCAGCAAACCGAGTCCGCCTGTGACAGAAGCGAACTTGGCCCCGTGGCATATTGGAAAATAAGATTGTTCGCGTGGCATTTAGGGA
>JAVKPL010007048.1:0-28675 GCA_032173675.1 Gastrolobium villosum
CCCATCGACGTGTTGCCCAGTTGTGGTTTCCCTCTGCACCCGCCTAATAGTGGTATTAGAGTCGGGTCGAGTACTTTTGCGCTTCGGGTACTCAGTTGAGGGGGAGCATACCAATGGTGGGTTTCACACTTGAGGGGGAGATTGTTGGGATATTCAAGTGTGATGAGTTCCACATTGGTTGGTAATGGGCTAAGAGGAGAGTATATAAGTGGATGGACCCATGAACCCAATGTCTTAAGGTTTTCGGTTGAGATGTGGTGTCAGACCCACTTGGAGTAACTTGGCCCATTGGTGGTGTCCTCCGCCATGGACTTCCCCTGGACCTGCATGATAGTGGTATCAAAGCCAGGTTGGGCTCGAGCTAGAGCCTGGTGATTGGCTAGGAGGCGGGTTTGAGTACTTTGCGTTTGGGGTACTCGGTTGAGGGGGAGCATACCAATGGCGGGTCTCACACTTGAGGGGGAGATTGTTGAGATATTCAAGTGTGACGAGTCTCACATTGGTTGGTAATAAGTTAAGTGGAGAGTATATAGGTAGAAGGATCCATGAACCCAATGCCTTAAGGTTTTGGGTTGAGAAATGGTGTTGGAAATAATGTCAGACCCACTTGATGTATTTATAGTAGTCTAGCCCATTAGCTGTAGCTCCCCGCCATGGGTTCCCCCCTTGGACCTGCCTAACAGGAATAACTGTGAGGTGACATGTTACTCAATAATATCACATAGTTGACCTAAACATTTTATAATATGCTCTTTGTTTAATTAATTAATTTGTATCTGCTTTGCATTAATTTTATGTCATGCATTTGTTTATTTTTGTGTGTTCGCCGACGTACTATCAACATAGGTATACCTTCTGGTTGGCTTGCCGTTTGTTCATGAGCGTTGAGGATCCAAACCACGTAGAAAAATTTGCGGAACCTTTCAATCTATTGGCTTCAGGAATCATTTCAATGCCAATTGACTTGCCAGGAACACCGTTCAACAGAGCAATAAAGGCCTCGAAGTTCATTAGGAAGGAACTGTTGAAGATCATAAAGCAGAGAAAGTTGGATTTGGCTGAAGGGAAGGCCTCAACAACACAAGACATATTGTCTCGCATGTTAATGTCATGCGATGAGAATGGACAACATATCGGTGAACAGAATATTGCAGACAAGATTCTTGGCTTGTTGATTGCTGGCCATGACACTGCAAGTTCTGTATGCGCTTCTATTGTCAAATACCTTGCCGATCCAAATATATATCAACGTGTCTATCAGGGTAAGTGAGTCTCTTATTTTTATTCTACCTGTTTAATGACAACATCCTAAATAAATATGAGTAATAAAGTATTTATAAGTTTATAAATTTGTTTTCAATTATTATTTATTTCATATACACATGCAAAAAAGAATTTTCGTACATTATTTTTAATTTCTATGCAAACAAAAATACAGGATTTTCATTTTTTTTTAAATATTTTGTATTAAATTTAAGAGGACTGTTATACAGACCAAAACAATAACCATATTTTCTGCAAAAATAATTCCTTTAAGGGTAATTATTGGATAAGATGAAGTGATAAGAACTACTCATTAATCTAAGAATTACAAAATACGTTAATTTTTTATCTAACTTTTTACTGAATAATATTTCTATAATAAAATAAAAAATGAATGAAATAAACATATTGTAAATAAATATGCGTGACCGATAACTTAAAAATATATGATAATACTTTACTGAGTTGGTAATTAATTAATATATTCAAACACATGACTTTAATATATATAAAATTTCAAATGTAAAGAAATTAAATATAAAATAACATATTTAAATAAATTAAAGTTACTATTGGATACCAACGTGTGTTGGTCCTCATTCCCGAGTCCCTGACACCTAATGTAGCAACAGCATCTAGCATGTCCAAGTATTAGTAATTCTAAAATATTCTACATATAAATTGTTAGGATGTTGCGTAACAATCCTTAGAGGATATATGAATTATTATGGGTTATTGCACAACATCGTAACAACTTATGTGTAGAATATTATAGAATTATTAATAGTTCGATTGGTACACCTATTTAATGCGGAGGGAGGGAAAAATTTCTATTGTGATCCAGGATCATGGTAGTCCTTCCATAGGAAGAGTGACACATATTTTTTTTTTATGTCTCCTCTCTCCTCTCTCTTAAATCTCTCTTTCACTCTTTCTCCTCCGTCCCACCCAATCTTTTGTTGGGCGGGAGCGCCAAAATAAGTCTCCAGTGAGGGAGGGGGATCATTAGATGAAGACCCTACTTCGAGGTTTAAGGTTTTAACCATCATTCATCTCACCAATAAAAATATAACATATCAGTCAAAATTGACTTTTTGCTGCGACATATTTTCTCTCTCCTCTAATGTGTAATGCTCTCATTGATAAGATGTGTAACACTAAGATCAAAGGTTTGTTCGCTATGAGGGGAGATGTATACTTTGATAAACCCAAAAGAAGTTCAAGAGTGAGCCCCATTAATTAACTTTTATTAGTAATTTGATGAGGAACTTGAACTTTTTTCAATTAGAAAAAATGAGAGATTATTTGACCACTACTAAAAAAACAAATTGTGCAATTAATAGCACGTGTTCCTTTCAGCAAGTCAGCGAGAAATTGTGCAATTAATCAAATTACTTATTTTTTCCCTGTTTTCCCATCTCTCATTTTCATTAAATGACTACCGTGATTGTTTATGATATTATATACTTATCTGTTTTTCTTATCTTTCAATTTGTTCAGAGCAAATGGAAATTGCAAAATCGAAATCTCCAGGTGAGTTATTGAATTGGCGTGACGTGGAGAAGATGAAATACTCGTGGAATGTTGCTTGTGAAGCAATGAGACTTGCCCCTCCACTCCCAGGAGCTTTCAGGGAAACTATCAATGATTTTATCTTCAATGGATTCTCAATTCCAAAAGGCTGGAAGGTAAATTACATTGTTTTTAGAGTAAATACTCTTTTTGGTCCTGAGCGAATTTTACGATACCCGTTTTAGTTCCTAGCAAATAACAAGACTATTCGTGGTGCCTAAGAAATTCAAAATGGACCAATTTAGTTGAAATCGTGGTCCCTCACAAATTCAAAAAAGACCCACATTAGTCCTTCAAAAGGACTAAAATGGATCTATTTTGAATTTCTTAGGGACCACGAATAGCCTTTTTATTTGCTAGGGACTAAAATGGGCATCATGAAATTTGCTGAAGACCGAAAATGGTATTTACTCTTGTTTCTACTGCCGTAAAATTTATACGCACACATATATTCATAATGATCTTCTTCTTTTTCAATTTTTTTACTACATATATATGTTTTTTTTTTTTTTTTTGGAAAACATATTTATTGTTTGAATTGATGGCTTATGGTTAGAGAATTTGTCAAAGTATTTATCCATGAAAGTATATAGTCTTAAAAAACTTTAGTACATCCTTAATTAGTCTTGTTCATAACATGATCATAAACAGGTACATGTGTTTTGTTTATCTCACAAGAATTTTGCTTAGTATTTTAATCTTCCCGAAAGAAGTAAATCTAATATAGATGAAAATTTTAATGCAAGTAGCTACTTTGAGGTTATTTAACTGTTTTGTTGCTTTGAGGTTATTTAACTGTTTTGTTGCTCGAACAGTTATATTGGAGTGCAAACTCGACACATATGAATCCAGAGTGCTTTCCGAAGCCAGAGAAATTTGACCCGAGTCGATTCGAAGGAAAAGGGTTAGCTCCTTATACTTATGTGCCATTCGGTGGAGGACCGAGGATGTGCCCCGGAAAAGAGTATGCACGTTTGGAAATACTGGTTTTCATGCATAACATAGTGAAGAGGTTTAAGTGGGATAAGATTATTCCTGATGAGAAGACTATCGTTAATCCCCTAACTATTCCTGCCCAGGGCCTCCCTATTCGTCTTTATCCTCACCGACCTTGAAAACAATTATATATATTTGAACGCTTTGACTGATATCAACTCTTATACGCAAGTAGTGTAAATTTAAGCCCTAATATTGTCTCTTTGTTTCCTTTTTAAATGTCACCCTTTGTCTCTCTGTTTTTATTACACCATTGCAATATTGGAAGACATTCAAGAAAGAGAAGGAAAAGAGAAAACTGAAAAGCTATTATTGAAATTGATGATATATGCCTTTATACCTGTCTACAGTAAATGCAAGAATAAAAGAGTAATTAAATATAAAACTCCCTCTCAAGATGGAGTGTGTATATAAGTACAGCAGCCATCTTGGACAGTAGAGGAAACAAAGATGAAGATGGTAATGGCTTGGTTAAAAGATCAGCCAACCGATGTTGAGATCTAATAGGCATCAACCTAATTAGATCAAAAGACACTTGATCACGAATGAAATGACAATCTATCTCAATGTGCTTGGTTCGTTCATGAAAAGTTGGATTAGAAACAATGTGGACTGCAGCTTCATTGTCAAAACATCAAAGCTGGAGAAGGACTGTTAACACCAAGATCCTGCAAAAGTTGTGATAGCCATCTTAATTCTGATGCAGTAGCAGCCATTGCTCTTATTCGGCTTCAGCGGAAGATCGAGAGATGGTGGTTTGCTTCTTGAATTTCCAAGATATCAATGAATCCCCAAGAAAGAGAAGGAAAAGGGAAAATTGAAAAGCTATTATTGATATTGATGATATATGTTTATACCTGTCTACAGTAACTGCAAGAATAAAAGAGTGATTAAAACTAAAACGGAACCGGTTACAAGGTATTCGAGTTATACCTCTTCGTTCTGCTTCTGATTATTGTCACCTTCTTTATCCTTTTCTACAGGCACATGTCTCCGTTCATGAACCCCAACTTGCCACCGGGAAGGATGGGGTATCCGGTGATCGGCGAGACCCTTGAATTCCTGTCCACAGGGAAGAAAGGTCATCCAGAGAAATTCATATATGAACGCATCAAGAAGTACTCTTCCCAAGTTTTCAAAACCTCAATCATTGGGGAACCCACAGTTATGATATGTGGATCCGCGCATGCGACAAAGTCCTTGTTTTCTAACGAGAACAAGCTCGTTATGTCATGGTGCATGGCCTGACAACGTCAACAAGGTTTTCCCAACGTCGCTTGAAACAAGCTCTAAGGAAGAAGCTTTGAAGATGAGAAAGATATTCCCTCAGCTTCTAAGTTCTCCAACGTTATATTGGCACTATGGATAGTGTCAAAGAACCTTGTCATACACCACCCAAAAGCTAATTCCACGTGTAGGAGTGACTAAGGCTTTATAAACTTCACCTAATACAACCAATGTGGGACTATGTATCTCAACACGTCCCTCACACGAGAGCCTCGTAAACTCCATATTAGTCGCTCATACAATCAATGTGAGACTATATATCTCAACACGCCCATCACACGAGAGTCAACTGGGCTTGGCTTGAAGGGTGGACAACATACAAGTTCACCTACATGTGTAAATTCCACTACAAATAAAGTGGGATGCGGTGAGATTTCGACAGGTATACACCACCCAAAAAGCTAGCTCCAAGGGTGGAAGTGCCCAAAGCCTTATAAATTTCATATTAGTTGCCCATATAATCAATTTGTGACTATATATCTCAACAGGTACCATTGCTCAAAGGCACTTTGCTTCCGATTGGGAAAACAAGACGCATGTCACCGTCTACCCCTTGGCCAAGAGGTAATTAGTGCCCGTTTGGATTTTTTTTTTAACTTTTCTTCACTTTATAAGTAGAACTTAGGCTAAAAGTTAAATCAAATAGATTTGTAAGCTTTAATAATGAAAAAAAAAAGGTTAAAAGCCAAAAGCTTTCACGAAGAACTTTTTTTTTAAGTTTTTATCAATTTTTCTTTAAATAAGATTTGAGTTTTTAAATAATGTTGAAGTTAAAGATTTTATGTAATAACTAAACAATTTTAAAACTTTTTTAGATTTAATTTAAGGATAATATTTTTCTCCTTTTACATGACATAAGCAATTTTCCTACAAAAACATAAAAGTAGGCCCATCAATTCTTTTATTTTTCTTTTATTTTGAAAATAGTGGACCCCACAATTTATTGTCTTTATAACATGACTTAAGAATTTTCCTAGAATATAATATTAATTTCTCCCTTAATTTTAAAATTATATTGTAGCTTTTAACTTAAAAAAAGAGAAGATACAAGCATGACTCTTGTTGTGTAATGTGTATTCTCATGCCCCATGATTATGATAACTATGCTTGAGAACTTTGAGTTGACTTAAAACCTAATATAGTTGACTCAAAACTTTCAAAAATGGAACCTATGCTCTTTATTTAGTTAGTCAATTTGCCTTTTGCTTACGCGTATTCATTTATTTTTAGTTTTCGCCAACACTATCAACAGAGGAATACATTCTGGTTGGCTTGCTGTTTGTTCAAAAGCGTTGAGGATCCAAACCACGTAGCAAAATTTGCGGAACCTTTCAATCTATTGGCTTCAGGAATCATTTCAATGCCAATTGACTTGCCAGCAACACCGTTCTGTAAAATTATTTGTGTCATGTGTTATATTATGTGTAAGTTGGTTTAATTAATGAAAATGACATTATGGTAATTTTGGCCATTAAGAGAAGTTAATTAGAAATAACTGTGATAGGTCAGTTATATAATAGTTTTATGGTCAGTTTTATGTGAAGGGGTATCTGACAGAAAACAAATGTCCTTCTGAGTCTGCCTAGAAAAGTTGTATCCAATCCCTACCAAAGAAGATACAAGAACGGTGAAAGGGTTAAGGCTTAGAGAAAATATTCCACCATCAAAGTTCTTCCGCACTAATGGAGAAAGGTACATTTTATGTGAAAACCATGAATTCTAAAGATCCTTTATCATGTTCTTGAATGATTATTGTTGAACATGAATCACTGATTAATGCTTACATGCGTTATCAGAACATGTGTTTAAGAGTTTATGTTTTTCCATAAATAATTATGAATAAATTCATAATTCATGAAAAGTTAGGATTTTAAAAATAAATATATTAAAGTCACTTCTCAATTTTTTTTACAACCGAGAAAAATCGATTTATCAATATCACAGTTCCTTGATTTTGATTTGAATGGCTTTTCGGTTTGTATGAATTATTGTATAATGGAGAACAAATTTGCTTCTTGGTTTTCGTGTAAAGCATTTGAAGCAAATTTTGATTTGAATTTGTTAATGGACAAAGAAAGCATATTGACAATGAATTACAATATGCATACCTTGATGTTGTTTGCAGTATATCCATTCTCGTTGTTTTTTTTTTTTTTTTTTTTGCATTCACGTATTTTAATGCAATTTGGAGAAAGTAGCCATTTTAAATCCATTCACGGGTTCACAAATTTTTACTATGATGTGACATTTAATGGATAAAGCCGATCAGGCTTGTCCGGAAATCTGGTTTCTTGTTCACTGCGCTTTACTTAAATGTGCTATGTCATTGCAGCAAGCTTATGCCCCGGAAAACAGGCCTCTTGCCTTTTCCTGTCTCGTTGACGAGGTCAGGGTATCCTAGGATTATCCCGTCTTTCCATCGTAGTCAAGTCGGAAAGATGAGACGTCCGACTTACTAGTGAAACTCTACTTATCATTCTTCACTCTTGCAAGGGCTATACCCTTAGCCAAGAGATTGACTAATAAAGTAGTAGAATCAATAGTGACTCCGACAGACTCTGATCAGATGGTAGATGTCGTTAATGACATAACTGCCGACTGGGAGAGTCTAATTCGTACCTATGTACCTCGGATTGGCTCCATCCCCTGAAGGATGGGGGATCACATGTTTGGGATACATATAAATGAAGTTGCGTATAAAGCGTCAGTCCATAACTGTTGATCGACGGTTACTAGGTTATGGGTTATGGCGCGGGTTCACGGGAAATTCTACCGAATC
Source organism: Gastrolobium villosum (assembly GCA_032173675.1). Classification (NCBI taxonomy): domain Eukaryota; kingdom Viridiplantae; phylum Streptophyta; class Magnoliopsida; order Fabales; family Fabaceae; genus Gastrolobium; species Gastrolobium villosum. The sequence continues at coordinate 7,898 of JAVKPL010007048.1, forward strand.
ACCGCGTGGGTTCGCGCAATAATGGCGAGGTACGCGTCATTTTTCTGGTCCTTGTATCGGAAAAGTGTATTACTGTTATATGTTTATTCCATTTTATAAATTATTTGGAAAATATGAAAGGACATTGATATACATGAAAGTTGGACAAAGTTTTAAAATTAATTATGGTAGATTTGTTAGTCACCAAAGTGGCCAAATCTTGAAGAGTTGTTTTAATTTCAAATATTATGAATTTTATTTCAATTACCATGACTGTGATACTATGAATAGTATGATATAATTTTCTGGTTGTGATATATTGAGGTTCATTATTATAGAACAGTTGGGGATCAACCCAAAGGTTGATTATTTGTTTTATAAAATGAACATGGATGTTGGTATTGTTAGCATATTTCCTCAAATTTGGACATTCAAAGATGGCAAATATTTATGATAGGGGTATTCATCATTGCTAAATTATGTGAAATTTTTATAGCATCATTATAGTTAATGTTGTATGTTAATGGATCCCCAAAGGTGAACATTGATATGCATTGAAGTTAGTATATTTGAATCTGTGAAGTATGTTAGTATGTGGCATGTATGCTGGAAACTAATGATCTTGGTCTTTTAAATGAGACTAAGAAGTTTCTCTCTAATAACTTTAAAATGAAAGATATGGGTGAGGCAACCTATGTGATAGGAATAGAAATATTCCGTGATAGATCACAAGGACTATTAGGTTTTTCTCAGAAAGCATATATTATTCGGAATGGAAAACTGCTTATCATCTCCAGTTCCAATTCAGAAAGGATATAAATTTAGTATCATGCAATGTCCTAAAAGTGAATTGGAACGAAAAGAAATGGATGCAATTCCGTATGCATCATTAGTTGGGAGTTTAATGTATGCTCAGACTTGTACGAGACCAGATATTAGCTTTGCAGTTGGGATGTTGGGTAGATACCAAAGTAATCCCGGTATAGATCATTGGAAAGCTGCAAAGAAAGTTCTGAGATATTTGCAAGGAACTAAAGGTCACATGCTTATTTATAGAAGGTCTAACAACCTTGAAGTGATTGGATACACAGATTCAGATTTTACAAGATGCGTAGACACAAGAAAGTCTACATGTGGTTACCTGTATCTTTTAGCTGAAGGAGCTATATCATGGAAAAGTGCGAAGCATACTGTAATTGTTGCGTCCACTATGGAAGCTGAATTTGTGGCATGCTTTGAAGCCACGATTCAGGCTAAATGGCTACGGAACTTTATTTCAGGGCTTGGATTGGTCGACAATATTGAAAAGCCGCTGAAAATTTATTGTGATAATTCCGCAACAATCTTCTTTTCTAAAAACGACAAGTATTCCAAATGTGCTAAACATATGGAATTAAAGTACTTTGCCGTTAAAGAAGAGATTCAGAAACAAAGAGTGTCTATAGAGCATATTAGCACCGATCTTATGATAGTTGATCCCTTGACGAAGGGATTACCGCCCAAGACATTTACTGGTCATGTATGTAGAATGAGCATTATGTCAGCTAATGAATGATGACAATTATTGATATGTATTAAGTCTTGACACTCTGAGCTCATTGATGAATATATGTTTCTGATATTGACTTGTTTTCAATTTATGTATGCATGCAAGTATATGTGATGATATTGAAGATATTTATGGTCCGTAATGAAGACATTATTGTTGGACATAATGTGTACTTCCTATTAAAGTATCATGTTAGGAAGAAGAGTCAATATAGTGGTTAGAGCTGGCAAAATGGGCCGAGCCCGCCGGGCCGGCCCGCCCCGCCCGCCAAACGGGGCGGGGCGGGCTGAGTTTTCCAAACCCGCTGCCCGCCAAGCCCGCTAGCCCGCCCGGGCTGATTTTTTTTAAATTTTTTTTATTTTTAGTGTAAAATGTTGCGGGCTTGGCGGGCCGCCCGCCCCGCCCGCCCAAACGGGGCGGGGCGGGCTGAGATATCTAGCCCACCTTCAAAGGCGGGGCGGGGCGGGCCAGCCCGCTTTTTGGCGGGCTGGGGCGGGGCGGGGCGGGGCGGGGCGGGCAGCCCTCTTTGCCACCTCTAATAGTGGTACATGGAAGGGACTATGCCGACTTGATAACATACAACCGCCATGACTCTTGTTGATTTTATTTCTAATAATGAATTATGATGAGGTCAATGTATAGAACCTTTTGCCTAGTAAATGCGCATTATAATGAATGTTGATTAAATCATGAAGGGACACCTCATGACATGAGCCAAGTGGGAGAATGTAAAATTATTTGTCTCATGTGTGATATTATGTGTCAGTTGGTTTAATTAATGAAAATGACATTATGGTAATTTTGGCCATTAAGGGAAGTTAATTAGAAATAACTGTGATAGGTCAGTTATATAATAGTTTTATGGTCAGTTTTTTTGTGAAGGGGTATCTGACAGAAAACAAATATCCTTCTGAGTCTGCCTAGAAAAGTTGTATCCAATCCCTATCAAAGAAGATACAAGAACGGTGAAAGGGTTAAGGCTTAGAGAAAGTATTCTACCATCAAAGTTCTTCTGCACTAATGGAGAAAGGTACACTTTATGTGAAAACTATGAATTCTAAATATTCTTTATCATGTTCTTGAATGATTATTGTTGAACATGAATCACTGATTAATGCTTACACGTTCAACAGAGCAATAAAGGCCTCAAAGTTCCTTAGGAAGGAACTGTTGAAGATCATAAAGCAGAGAAAGTTGGATTTGGCTGAAGGGAAGGCCACAACAACACAAGACATATCGGCTTTGTTTGATTTCTATTTTGAAAAATAGTTTTTTAGTTTTCAGAACAAAAAAATTAAAAAATTCTTGTTGATGATATTTTGCTGGAAACTAATGATCTTGGTCTTTTAAATGAGACTAAGAAGTTTCTCTCTAATAACTTTAAAATGAAAGATATGGGTGAGGCAACCTATGTGATAGGAATAGAAATATTCCGTGATAGATCACAAGGACTATTAGGTTTTTCTCAGAAAGCATATATTATTCGGAATGGAAAACTGCTTATCATCTCCAGTTCCAATTCAGAAAGGATATAAATTTAGTATCATGCAATGTCCTAAAAGTGAATTGGAACGAAAAGAAATGGATGCAATTCCGTATGCATCATTAGTTGGGAGTTTAATGTATGCTCAGACTTGTACGAGACCAGATATTAGCTTTGCAGTTGGGATGTTGGGTAGATACCAAAGTAATCCCGGTATAGATCATTGGAAAGCTGCAAAGAAAGTTCTGAGATATTTGCAAGGAACTAAAGGTCACATGCTTATTTATAGAAGGTCTAACAACCTTGAAGTGATTGGATACACAGATTCAGATTTTGCAAGATGCGTAGACACAAGAAAGTCTACATGTGGTTACCTGTATCTTTTAGCTGAAGGAGCTATATCCTGGAAAAGTGCGAAGCATACTGTAATTGTTGCGTCCACTATGGAAGCTGAATTTGTGGCATGCTTTGAAGCCACGATTCAGGCTAAATGGCTACGGAACTTTATTTCAGGGCTTGGATTGGTCGACAATATTGAAAAGCCGCTGAAAATTTATTGTGATAATTCCGCAACAATCTTCTTTTCTAAAAACGACAAGTATTCCAAATGTGCTAAACATATGGAATTAAAGTACTTTGCCGTTAAAGAAGAGATTCAGAAACAAAGAGTGTCTATAGAGCATATTAGCACCGATCTTATGATAGTTGATCCCTTGACGAAGGGATTACCGCCCAAGACATTTACTGGTCATGTATGTAGAATGGAGCATTATGTCAGCTAATGAATGATGACAATTATTGATATGTATTAAGTCTTGACACTCTGAGCTCATTGATGAATATATGTTTCTGATATTGACTTGTTTTCAATTTATGTATGCATGCAAGTATATGTGATGATATTGAAGATATTTATGGTCCGTAATGAAGACATTATTGTTGGACATAATGTGTACTTCCTATTAAAGTATCATGTTAGGAAGAAGAGTCAATATAGTGGTTAGAGCTGGCAAAATGGGCCGAGCCCGCCGGGCCGGCCCGCCCCGCCCGCCAAACGGGGCGGGGCGGGCTGAGTTTTCCAAACCCGCTGCCCGCCAAGCCCGCTATCCCGCCCGGGCTGATTTTTTTTTTTAATTTTTTTTATTTTTAGTGTAAAATGTTGCGGGCTTGGCGGGCCGCCCGCCCCGCCCGCCCAAACGGGGCGGGGCGGGCTGAGATATCTAGCCCACCTTCAAAGGCGGGGCGGGGCGGGGCGGGCCAGCCCGCTTTTTGGCGGGCTTTTGGCAGGCTGGGGCGGGGCGGGGCGGGCAGCCCGCTTTGCCACCTCTAATAGTGGTACATGGAAGGGACTATGCCGACTTGATAACATACAACTGCCATGACTCTTGTTGATTTTATTTCTAATAATGAATTATGATGAGGTCAATGTATAGAACCTTTTGCCTAGTAAATGCACATTATAATGAATGTTGATTAAATCATGAAGGGACACCTCATGACATGAGCCAAGTGGGAGAATGTAAAATTATTTGTCTCATGTGTGATATTATGTGTCAGTTGGTTTAATTAATGAAAATGACATTATGGTAATTTTGGCCATTAAGGGAAGTTAATTAGAAATAACTGTGATAGGTCAGTTATATAATAGTTTTATGGTCGGTTTTTTTGTGAAGGGGTATCTGACAGAAAACAAATATCCTTCTGAGTCTGCCTAGAAAAGTTGTATCCAATCCTTATCAAAGAAGATACAAGAACGGTGAAAGGGTTAAGGCTTAGAGAAAGTATTCTACCATCAAAGTTCTTCTGCACTAATGGAGAAAGGTACACTTTATGTGAAAACTATGAATTCTAAAGATTCTTTATCATGTTCTTGAATGATTATTGTTGAACATGAATCACTGATTAATGCTTACACGTTCAACAGAGCAATAAAGGCCTCAAAGTTCCTTAGGAAGGAACTGTTGAAGATCATAAAGCAGAGAAAGTTGGATTTGGCTGAAGGGAAGGCCACAACAACACAAGACATATCGGCTTTGTTTGATTTCTATTTTGAAAAATAGTTTTTTAGTTTTCAGAACAAAAAAATTAAAAAATTCGTTTGTGTTTTGTAAAAAATATTTTGAAAATTATAACTATTTTTTTGTTCTTAAAATCAAATTTAGAGAACATGTATAAGTTATTTTTGTTTTCTGTTTTGGTTTTTAACTTTCAAAAAGAAAAAAATAAATAGAAAACAATTGTTTATATAATTATCTTATAAAATAATTTTAAGAACAAAAAAATCAGTACACAATCAAATAGACCCATTTTCTCGCATGTTGATGTCATGCGATGAGAATGGACAATATATCGGTGAACATAATATTGCAGACAAGATTGGCCATGAGATTGCAAGTTCTGCATGCACTTCAATTGTTAAATACCTTACCGATCCAAATATTTATCAGCGAGTCTATCAGGGTAAGTAAGTGAGTCTCCACATTTTTTCTTCCGCTTGATTTCTTAATTTATTTGTTGCAGTCCGATACTAACTTAATTATGTCAGAGAAATATAATTTAAATTCTTTGATGTGACTTTACATAAGTTCTTTGCTAAAAAACTCCTCCATTAATTATTAATTTTTAATATGGTGCGGTGAAATTTGACTTCGTGCTCACGGATACTCTAATAATTCAAAGCATTTCAACCTAAAACATAGGTGAAGGTATGTACAAAAAAACAAAAAACAAAACATAGTTGAAGGCACATTAATTTTATAATTTACATTTCACTGACAAATTCATACCCAATATTTAATGAGGAGATTACATTCCTCGCATTTAGTATTATGTGCTGGCCACTATTTACTTCAAACTTTTATATAATAAGGTGTATTTGGTGCATAGTATAGGATAAGGCCTGATAATATAAGACCTAATTATATAAGATCTGATTGAATTTTAATACTATTCAGCGTTTGGTATGGTATTGTATAAAATAATATGTTTCAATATTTTAAAAATTAATATATTAAAAAAATTATTTTAATATATAAATATTGAAATGATATATTAGTTCTTGGGAATTGTACTTGTAAGCAATATTAATACATCAATCTCTTATCATGTCTAATCCACCACTCCTAGGCTTGATTAAGTTATACATCATTTTGATGTATAAGGAGATCCTGCTGTATAAGCTTATACTATACAATACCAAACAACTGAAAATGTCATAACGTATAGTATAAGCTTATACTATCAAGTCTTATACATCACACCAAACACGCCCTAAGATACAGAAAGAAACATAGAGAGAGGCTTAGAGTAATAGACACATGCAAAAAATAGTTTTTGTAAATTAATTATAATATTCATGCCAAAAAAAAGGTTTATATATTTGTTAGTATTTTGCATAAGATTTAAAAGCACGATTATACGTTTACCCAAAAAAACAAAATAAAAGCACGATTATACAGCCGAAAAACAATAACATGAATTTTGAAGGTAACTGTAGTTTTATAATATGAAGTGTTAAGAACTACTCATTTATCGAAGAATTGAAAAACATGTCAATTTATTCTGTAGTTTTTTTGTATTCATTTAGTATTAATTTTTTTAATAATTAAATCAACTCAAATAAAAAACTAGTGAGATAAAATTATTGTAAAGATGGCCGCGAGAAAAAATTAATGGAACATGCCTGTTAATCCTCTTGTACATTAGATTCAAAGTTGTGTGGTGTCCCAATAAACATGATTGAAAGTAGTCTCGATCGATGATGAATTTTATATATAACACTTCTCATTAAATCTCAATTAATAGGATATGTACGAAGGTAATTTTTGTACATAACCTTATAATGACTGTTAGTCAAAATAATTTATTTTCATTTAAAAGGTTAACATCCGTTCAACATTAATTAGTAAAACACATAAATCTTAAATAACTTCATGTAAACAAACAACCAAAAAAGAAATATGAAAAAAACAGGCTAGCTAGCCGTTCAGCATCCGACCTACATTAAACTTAGCCTAGAATATTTAATAAAATGAAAAAAACTCAAACCTAAAAGAAACTCTATTTTAAAAAAATCCATAGACCTATATTTAAAAAGGTTTGATCTATAAACTTAAAAAACCAATAGCATATTATTTCTTGTAATACTTAATAGGTTTAAATAAGGTAACAAGTTAATGTCATGTCATGTCTTTTGAATTTTAAAAATAGATCAGATGAAGCTTATAATCACTATATAAGAGTTAAGCATTTTCAATCACCTGTGAGTGCAGCATTTTAAGATAAATGTTAAAAAACAAAGAACTTTACACTAATACTGTATTAAAATTTTCATTTTTGTAAGTTAATTAGTCCTTTGATAAACATTCATCTTAACTAAGTTTTGCTAGAAAGCATCTAAAGTCATTGGTTACTCAATTAAGAGTGAGAAGTTTTAGATGTGAACTGATTGTGATTCATAAATGTACCGTGTAATATGTTAATATATGGGTATTCATAATGGCAATGATAGAGCTCTACCAAGGCCATAAGAAAGCTTTTCATGGTGCTGTAGATAAAAAAGGTAGAAGATAGCCAAGGTGACTCTCCATTGTAGTAGAGTAACAACACGAAGATTGCATAAAGAAGATGCCCCTTCAATATGTGAGGAAGATATTTAGAGAGGTATCTTCTAGCTAGCCTAGCCTGAACCCCTATCACTACAAAAAATTAGGCATTTGGCCATGTTAATTTAGCCACCGTTTCAAATTCCCAACTTTTGCTACGCAGAAAGGTACTTTACCGTAACAAAGTTATACAGTTTTTCATCGTTCTCACTTCTCACCCTTCTCTACCTTAGGGTTTTTGCCCACTTCATTACTACAAATTGCTCGATCCTCTTCTTCCCGTTGATCACTCCACTCCATTATTCATGGCCACTACTTTTCTTCTGTCTCTCTCCTCCAAGTTCCTTCTCTCTGCCTTTTCTTTCTCCCTTCGCTGACATCGTTGTTGTGTCTGTCCTCTCAGTGCTGCTGAGAAGCTCAACGATGCCGGCCTCTTTCTGCTCGAGTACTTAGCCAATATGGATTGAAGTCAATTTGAAAATCAGGTATATTTCAAATAATTTTAATAGCTAATTTTTTCTCTATTAAATTGTATGCATTGTGATTTCATCCTTTGGTTATGTTACTAATTTTCTTGTGCCAAATGCTTTTGCTTGGATAGATTTTTAGGTTTTCATTCCATCCTTTGAAACTCTACTGGACCAATACAAATTGGGAATTGCCAAGACATTGTCATTTTCTTTGCATCCTTCCACACATTCAATTTCATCAAAAGGTTTTTGAATCCGAATCTCACAGAAGGTTTTGATTGTAATTTTTCTTTATTTTCAGTGGTGTGATGCCTAATATTCACAATCTGTGACTCCTTATGAAGGCTGGAACCTCTTCCAAGGGCGCTGGTGCTGACGATGACTCTTAGATATCGTTAATTTTTTTTTTTTTTTTTTCACGAGCCACTACCAAATTTAGCCTTTTTGTTTCCTCTCTGTTTTTAGATTTAAACAGGGTTTGATTCTTGTGCTCTGTAGCTCTAGTTAGGTTTTTAGTAGTGTTGTTAATATAATGATATTCAGCTTGTTCCTTTTGAGAAGAGAATCTTTGAATTTATTTATTTTTTTTAAATTTCCCCTTTCAATTTGATGCATTGACGACACTTGTATTCATGTTATTTCCAATTATATCTACCATTACCTTTGTGAATTGAGAAGTGGTTCTAATTCTCTAAGGGGTTCTTGCGTTGCATTTTTTTTAAGTTTCCCTTCTTCCTTATAACTTGATTCACACTTTATTAATGGAGTCATATATGAACATGAGATTTCACCCAATAATATAGATAATATTGAAAAAGAGAACGTATGTAATAATGTGTAACAAGTAGTCTTCAATATAATGTCAAATAATATTCATTGCAATGAATATCTCAGTGTAAATGGAAAAGCAGAAATGCTAATGCTTGTTTGGTCTTCACCTTTTCCTTTTGTGTTTTTAAGTTAAGAGTAATGCTAATGCTAATGGAAGGAGCCAAGGATCATCTCTTTATTTGGCTCTTATTTGTAAATATTGTTTATAATTCTATCTCTAATTAGTCTTGGTTAAAGGAGGAAAAGATCTAATATTAAACTAATTCTTAATGTTGTGTCTGATTTTAATTTTTCATGGAATGGTAATCATCAATGTTCTCAAAGCAATATTACTGTTTTATTTATTGCTTGTTTCTAACCAAGATATAAGACAACTCTGTCCCTAAAAAAAATGTGTACTCAAGTCCAAAGACATAGTGGTGTTCAACCGAGAGAAGAGATCCAAGCATCATATTCTCACGTTTTCTCCTTCCATATTTTCTTAATAGATGAGTTTAGTTTGATGAATGTCTAAACTCTGCTTTATTTGACATCTTGCAGGTTGGTGATCGAAGTGAAACTGCCACTGCCAAAAAGTCACGGAAAAAGAGGGTAAATGCAAATTTTTCTATGGATGTCTAGCTTTTTAGAGTTGCTAATTCTCCGTGCAAGTAATGAAAGGGGCAGCAGGAGTGAGTTATAATATTATCAGCAAACAAAACTGCATCATGACTAGTTAATCTATTTGTACAGCCTTTGTTTCAGTTGTTGCCTGACATTGCATTTAACAATGAAAATGATTTCATCATACTTATGGATTTTCTTCTTGTCTGTGTATGTGCGTTCATGTGAGGTTGTGTTGTGTTTTTTGTTACGTTCTCAATATCTTAATGCTTTTAACTTCTGTCCTATTTGCAGACTCTAGCTGAACTACAAGAGGAGGAGAGGTTGTTGTTAAAAGAAAGGAGAAATTTGAAAAATGTATGATTTGTAATAATGTTATTAAATATTTTTGGCTTTCACGCATGTATTGACTATAGGCCTTCCTTGCTTGGAGATATATTTCATGTTGTTACGTTTTTGTTTTGAAATTTTGAAAACAGGAACTGGCATCCTTGCATCTCGCTTTTGAGAAACAAAGAGCCAGAAATGAAAGCTTAAAGGGAATGAAGGTGACCTTCTTGTTCTACCTTTTTTTAAGACCTGTTATTTTCCTAGTTGACTCGTCTAAAATTAAGTAGTGCTGTCTAACTCTCTGCAACACTCCAAAGTTTGATACCTCTCCTTAGTATTTGAATTGAATGATCATATGTATAGCTATATAATGTATTATAATCAAACTGTATAAATGTTCTCTTGCATTGACAGGTGGAGAGTTGGAGCCTAGAAAAGATTTCTCAATTTGGTTATCTAAGAGCATATGCTACTAGGAAAGATTTAAACTTGGAGGTTAGTATTTATATGCTTATATTCTAATCTCAATCACCAATGAGCATAGATTCACTTCATAATTCAATAATGTTTCTTTATATATTTCAGCTTTCTGTTTTTATGACTTATATTTCATTGTTTTTTTTTTGGTGCATATTGTGGATGCAAATATTATGTGGATTTGTTCCAAACGTCTTTTATAAATTTAGTGTCATTGAGTCAACTTGAAGAAGGTTGCATGAATTACGTGCGAATTGACAAGCTCTTTCGCTACCTAATGCCTAGCTTTCACTCTATTGCCTATTTATTATCTTGTAAATTGCCAATCAAACTTTATGTTTGTGGCCTAAGCATAAGAAGATGGACTAATTCCATAATATTGACTTTCTTACTTTTTATTTATTTTTTTATTTGTTCTTGATTATGTCATTGTCTAGAACATGGTGAGGGGAAAGATTCAGATGAAAAGAATTGAGAAAGAAGAAAGCCGTCAAGTGACTTTTTCAAAGCGTGAAAATGGGCTTCTAAAGAAAGCTCATGAGTTATCTGTTCTTTGTGAAGCACAAGTTGCTGTGATAATCTTCTCACAGAAAGGCAGACTCTTATGAATTCTCAAGTTCAGAGTACGTTATCTTCGACCTTGACTCTACAACGTAACATGATTCTTCTTTGTAAAATGATTTGCTTTGGAGATAGTCAAGTAGATATAATCATGTACTTACACTTGAGCTATGGGTATGGGCAATTTGTTATCCTTGTATCCATTCCTCACGTTTTTAATATGCCTCAAACTTGTTTTAAGGCAAATGCTGGATCTTTTTGGCAACTAGAAATGTGATTCTTGGTGCCTGTTTCCCTCTTTTGTACCCTTTAAAGAATACTTCCCAACTGAATGGTGCTCAAACAAGATGACTTTTATTGTTTCTGCAGAACTTGCAAAAAACATAGGGTGACAGGTGACTGTAATTTCTTATTTTTTGCCTGCCTGATGTTATTTTTTCTTGTTTTCCTTCGAACTGCAGGTATGTAAACATGACCCAGGATCTGCAGCGGGTGGATCTCTTGGAACTTTCAGAAAATGATAGGTTTTATGTATAATTTAAGAAACCCGACCCAATAGATGCTTATGTATAAAATATGATTAAATTAAATTAAATGGGAAAAAAATATGGATTTTGAGAAATTGTGTAAAAAACATGATTTAATCATATGAATAGAAAAAAAATGTATTGTGTTAAATTGTGTACTCCACTTTATTTGATTATCTCCCTTAACTTGATTTTTGGTTCTTGTATTAAATGTAATTTTTATTATTTGCTTTAGATATTATTAGGAAAATTTGTAATATTTTTTATTTTTTTTTCAAAATTTCCTTATAATTAGCCACGGTTATGTTTGTGGCAAAATCAAACATTTCATCATTGGGATTCAAATCGTTTAGCCACGAAATAACGTGGCTAATATAACATAAACCGTGGCCAACTCAATGTTACCACGCTCATACAGACCGTGTTTAAATGCAAAAAATACCGTGGTTAAAATAATGCAACGCCTTCTTTAGCCACGGTTTTTAAAACAGTGGACAATTCATTTAGCCACGGTTTTTTTCTTATTTTGCCACGGTTTTTGCCGTAGCTAAAGGGAAATTTTGTTGTAGTGTATAGGCAACAGTGCCAAGAGAAAAAGAAAAAATGATGCTATATTGCCCTCTAGAAGGATCTAGAAGTGAGCTCTTAAGAGTTGTCCCAATCGGGTGGGCCTATGGAGGTGACATGCTAGAAGAAGATGAAAAGTTAAGTTTTTGAGTTTCCAATGTATAGCCTTTGTTTCAAAATATTTTTTGGGAAATTATACTCGTTACATAAGACTCTTCTCTCATTTTACACTCACATAGAAAGATGTGTCTCTCTTTTCTTTCTTTTTTCTTTTTTTAAAAATTGGTGGGCCCACTTAATTTATCTATCTACATGAGATAAGTTCTCTCATACAACATGAGAGAAGTAAAACCCATATTTTTTATATAAGATTTGTACAAGAATGAAAACGTCAAAAAATAATCCCAACTTAATTTTGAAAATATAAGTCCATTTTCTTATTTCCCTCTCACTCCATTAGTGTTATATCATTCTATTCAGTGGAGATAAAAAAATAAAGTTTGAAAAAATATTTAATCATTTCTTGATTTTCCAAAATGTTAAGCAATTTAAAACAAACAAAACAAGGAAAAAATATTTGTCATTTTGAATGACACAATTTTGTGTCATTTTTAATAAAATTATGTCGTTTTGGTAAATTTTTACATTCTCTCTCCTCCATTTTCTTTTTATTTCCAATTTTATAAATTAGAGAAAATGACAAAACATACCAAAACTACGTAGTTTCATTAAAAATGACGTAAAGTTATGTCATTTAAAATGACAAACACTAAACCCAATAAACAAACTAAAACTTGCAAAAGTAACAATTAGGCTTTGACTTTTCTTTTCTAGTTTTTTTGTTGGAGATTTATTGTAAAAAACATTGTACGTAGTGTACCTGTTTTTTTCTACGAATCAGCGTGAGATTGCATGTACAATCAAATTACTTATTTTCCCCCTATTTTCTCATCCCTCATTTTCATTAATTGACTACCGTGATTATTTATAATATTATATACTTATCTTTTTGCCTTTCCCTGCCATTTGTTATAAGAGCAAATGGAAATTGCGAAATCAAAGAGAGTTGTTGAATTGGCGTGACATGGAGAAGATGAAATACTCGTGGAATGTAGCTTGTGATGCAATGAGATTAGCCCCTCCAGTCCGAAGAGCTTTCAGAGAAGCCATCGATGACTTTATCTTCAATGGATTCTCAATTCCAAAAGGCTGGAAGGTAAATTACATTAAAATTTTCATAAAAATTATAAGCACACATATATGCATGCTGATCTTTATCAGTTTTTTGCGCTACATTTATGGCTAGAATTTGTTAAATATTTATCCTTGCAAGTTCAGGAACAACCTCTTTATAAATATACAAGAATAATGTATACAATGATTTTTCTCACCCCGTCCTCACTAGTTGAGGCTTAATGGAGAGTTTGAAAAAAAATTATATTTGCATGTATCATATGGTCTTATAAAATTTCATTACATCCTTATAAGGAACAAAACACGTATTCTTGGGGGAGAAACAAAACAAGTATATAAGTTTTTCATGTTATGAACAAGGACTAATTAGTCCTTGTTCATAACATGAAAAACTTATATACGTGTTTTGTTTCTCCCCCAAGAATTTTTGTTAGTCTTTTCATCTTACCAAAAGAAGAAAATACTAGTTACGCGAAAATGCTAAGGCAAGTTCATATGGGATTGTTATATAGTAGGTTTGAAATTATTTAATTGTTTTGTTGCTCAAAGAGTTGTATTGGAGTGCAAGTTCAACAAATATGGATCCAGAGTGTTTTCCGAAACCAGAGAAATTCGACCCGAGTAGATTGGAAGGAAAGGACTAGCTTCTTATACTTATGTGCCATTCGGTGGAGGACCAATGATGTGCCCGGAAATAGAGTATGCACTATTGGAAATATTAGTTTTCATGCACAACTTAGTGAATAGGTTCAAGTGGGATAAGATTATTCCTAATGAGAAGATTGTTGTTGATCCGGTGGCTTTTCCTGCCAAGGGCCTCCCTATTCATCTTTATCCTCACAAATCGTGAAAATGATTATATTTGAACGTTTGGAACAAAATTAACATTTACAAGTAGCACAAAATTTAAGCCCAAATGTTGTCTCTCTTTTTTGTATTTTGTTTTATTGATTTTTTCCCCTTTTTAATGTTATCCTGATATCTTTTTGTTGCTTTTCATTTTTTGGTTTTTATTTTGTCATGAAGATAGAGAAGTTTAACCCAATCAGCTAGTATGTTTATGATGAATCTAGTTGCTCCATCTAATATATCTATGAGTTAGATACTCTTGAGTTTAACAAATCACTGTACATAAAAGAATAACAAACAACTTTGGCCAAAAGGATGGTGTTTGTGCAGACATCGTAACAGTATGAGAACGAGAGTATCATACCTTTTATTTATAGAGTTTACCTTTGCGTATTCGATCCTGGGCGCAGACTTGGTGTATTGGATTCTGAGCTTTATGCACCTCTTCTAGGAATCCAAACCCATGTTTAATGTTGTCGTATTAGAATTAATATCTTTGATGAATATATCCTCCTTTAATTATATCAGATTTATATTTGGATTGTCGATTGTTGGACTTATTGATAAATGAGCCTCATATTCATCGATCATAACAGTTTTAATTTGTAACAACGTTTATTTTTTTTGGAAATAATTTGTAACAACCTTTGTCATGCTTATATGGTATTGAAAAATAATATCACCTCTCAGGAATATTCCTGTATATTATCCGGAGCATGTGTAGGGTGAAATTCTAACAATGAAATTCTAACAATATGGAGATTTCATTAGTTGTCAGAGTGATAGCAGTTCCATAATATCCGGATTTGGATGAGCCCCCCAATTGGAAAAGAGCACTTAATTAATTGCTTTTAAATTAACATATAGATAGTTGAAAACGGCGTTAGAAAAATAGATAAAAAAATTTTCCTGATCTTGTTTACACTACGCGTCGTTCAACAGTATGCATCGACAATGAATGAATCAAAAGATACTTATTATTAATAACTTTTTTAAAGTGGTTAATTACCGCTTAACGTATAGACCGAAGTTTCCTTGCACATTCCATGGCAACAAGTCTTCTCGTCTGTGTTATTAAATGCATAAAAATAATGCTTACACACAACTAATCAATGCACAAATTTTGGTGGGCAGAAAAACACTACTCATTCAACATCCTTAAAATAAGTAATGCACACATCTTGGTGCGAAAATCACACTACTAATGGCTGTGTCGCATGCGTCAGGGCATGCCTAATCGCAGGGGATGACGTGTTCCAACACAAGGAGATTTTCTTCAATAACACAGACAGTTTACTTTGAGAATAAAAAAAAAAGGGGAATTATTATTGTCATGTTACATAACAAAAAAATTATCTCCTACACACACAAATTCAAGATGGGTCTCACTTTACTTTTTTTTTTTCTCTCCTCCTGAAAGTGGAGCCCACATACGTTAATGAGTCTGTAGGAGATAATAATTATCTCCTATTACATGAGAAAAATATTGCCCATAAAAAAAATGGGTTTTATAAGAGTTATGTTGTAGGAAAAGTGATTGTGTAATGTTATATAGATTCGTTTTGCGTGTCAGAATTTTTTTTGCTGTGAGTCCCGCAAAATGTTGTGAGTGTAGGAAAGTTTTTCTGGTCATGTTAAATGATGGATGATAAACCCTAAAAAAATATAGGGTTTGTGGTTATAAATTTCAAGAAACCTAAGACCTATGCTCATTACCCTCTTTCATACAAAATAGAGAAACAAAAATGGAGCTTTTGTATCTCACCATTCTGCTTATGTTTGTTGTCACTCTCTTGATCCTTTTTTACATGCATAAGTCTCCGTTCACTGACCCCAACCTTCCACCGGGAAAGATGGGGTATCCGGTGATCGGCGAGAGCATTGAGTTCCTGTCCACCGGGTGGAAAGGTCATCCAGAAAAGTTCATATATGAACGTATCAAGAAGTACTCTTCCCAAGTTTTCAAGACCTCAATCATTGGGGAACCCACAGTTATGTTCTGTGGTTCTGCATGCAACAAGTTCTTGTTTTCTAACGAGAACAAGCTCGTTGTGTCATGGTGGCCTGACAACGTTAACAAGATATTCCCAACGTCGCTTGAAACAAGTTCTAAGGAAGAAGCTAAAAAGATGAGAAAGATATTCCCTCAGCTTCTGAATCCTCAAGCTCTCCAACGTTATATTGGCATTATGGACACCATTGCCCAAAGGCACTTTGCTTCCGACTGGGACAACAAGACGCATGTCACCGTATATCCCTTGGCCAAGAGGTGATTATTCATTATTAATATTTCTTAGGATTAATTTTTCTCATAAAATTATTTCTTAGACACATAACAATATATGAAACTCATGTAGGTCCATATAAAGAGAAGAAAAAAAAATTAAGTACCTCTTGCGTCTTCAACAAAAATTACTGGGCCGATTTTAATCCATAACAAAAAACGTCGATATGTGCTTCTTCTAAAATTCAAAATAGACATAGTTAGTCCAAATCGTGATTTTCCTGAAATTCAAATAAGATCCAATTTAGTCCCTCAGAAAGACTAATTAACATGCAGATTAGATTGGGCCCGTGATATTTGTTGAGAACCCATAAGATACTTTACTAAAAAAAATTGTGCCTCACATGTGTATACGAGATAATTTGTCTCTCCTACAATATAAGAAACACTAATCTCATCATTTTTTAGGAAATAATATTTCTCATGTTGTAGGAGATAAATTTTATCTCTTACACATATAAAAGTGTGTGGGGCTCATATTTTTTTCTTTCTCTTCTCTTCACATGGTCCCACATGGGCTTTTATGTGTGTGTAGAAGATAAAATTATCTCATACAATATGAGAAATATTAATCCCTTTCTTTTCATGCAAAATGTGATTTTCAGCTAAAATTAACTTTTAATATTTCTCATGTTATAAGAGATAAAACTATTTGCTACAACACGCATAAAATTATGTGATGCCCATGTTTTATTTTTCTTTCTCTTCTTCTCACATGAGTTCACATAGGCCTAATATATTTTTATATATATAGGAGATAATTTTATCTCCTACTATATGTGAAATATTAAACCCATAAAATTATCACTTATAATTCCAAAATAATGTTGTCTTGGAATTGCAACTCTCAAATAATGTGAATAGCAGGAGATAATATTATCTTATAGTTTACAGAGAATAAATTCAATATTTTTTTAGGAAAATATAGAGTACTAAGATCCCTGGTGTGTTTTCCTATACATAACCATAATTTTGATACACTATTCTTAACCGGGAATGTTATATCTACAAATTTTTTATTTACAATACATTATGTCTAACTGATAATACACTCTTGAGTAGAGTATTACTACAGTATGTCTGACCGGTAATACACTCTTGGGTAGAGTATTACCCGTCAGACATAATGTAATTTGTAAAAGAAAAAGTTTGTAAACGGATCATTTCTCATTCTTGACGGTGGAACCATAAATTTTTATATGACAGGGCAAAACTATAATTTGCATTTTGTCATGTTACAATTATTTATTTGATAAAAAAATTCATAACTAATGACTTATTATTGGAAAGATATAAAATTATTGATATAGTCTTACTTAAGGCATATTTGGTGCATAATATAAAAAAAGATCGGATAATATAAAAATAAATATTTCTGACAAAAATACTAGATAGGATATAAATAAACATTTTTGACAAAAGTACTCTTTAATAGAAAAATTATTTAATTTTTTTAAATATGTCATATGATTATTAATTTTTATAAAATTCTATTGATCGGTGTGTCCAAAAAATGTATTTAATTTTATAAAAATAAAAATCTCCAATATTTTACAAAGTAATATATTGAAGAATAAATTTTTATTTTAATATATTAATATTAAAATAATATATTAATTTCTTGACAATTGCACTAGTTAGTGATGTTAATACATCAACCCTTTATCATCCCTAATCCCACTCTTTTTAAACCTGATTAAGTTATATATTATTTTGATGTATTAAAGGATTCTGTTGTATAAGCTTATATTATAAAATGCATGGTCACACCAAATAACTAAAAAAGTCATAACATATAGTATAAGTTTATACTATCCGATCTTATAAATCACATCAAATAGGCCCTTAATGCCTTAAGATTTTAGGTTGAAGTGATTTTTCACATAATATCAGAGCCGGAGTGATCAAGTGATTAATACGATCATCATCTCCCTTCACTTTGTGATAAAATTAAGTAAGTATAAGATAAACTAATAATGGTCCTATGCAATATCATGCTTCAACCCCAAAAACCTCTTAGATATATTAGAAAGATATAAAAAATTTATTATAGCCACACCTAATGCCGTAAATTTTGAGTTCGAGTGGTTACGTGTTATGCGGGAAAGAGTTTGGGCTCCACCAAGTCCCTCCCAGATTCCGATTGACTCTAAGCCGCCGAATGGCTGTGAGGTGACATGTTACCCAATAATATGACATGCTTGACATATGTATTTAAAAAAAATGGAACCTCTACTCTTTGTTTTACTAATTAATTTTATAATATAGTTGACTCAAACTATTCAAAATGGAACCTATGCTCTTTGTTTAATTAATTAATTGCCTCTGCCTACGTCTATGCATTAATTTTATTTCATGCCTTTATTTATTTTTTTGCGTGTTGGATGACGTACTCTCACCATAGGTATACTTTCTGGTTGGCTTGTCGTTTGTTCATGAGCGTTGAGGATCCAAACCACGTAGCAAAGTTTGCAGAACCTTTCAATCTGATTCCCGCGGGAATCATGTCAATGCCCATAGACTTGCCAGGAACACCTTTCAACAGAGCAATAAAGGCCTCAAAGTTCATTAGGAAGGAGCTGATAAAGATCATAAAGCAGAGAAAGTTGGATTTGGCTGAAGGGAAGGCCTTACCAACACAAGACATATTGTCTCACATGTTATTTTCATGCGATGAGAATGGACAACATATCGCTGAACGTGATATTGCGGATAAGATTCTTGGCTTGTTGATTGCTGGCCATGACACTGCAAGTTCTGCATGCACTTCCATTGTCAAATACCTTGCCGATCCAAATATTTATCAACGTGTCTATCAGGGTAAGTCAGACTCTTAATCTTATTCTACCTGTTTTATGACAACATCCTAAATAAATAGGGGTAAACATTTCTCAAGCAGCTCTAGCCCCGAAACTAAGTCGTTTTGATTAATAAAGTGTGTTTATGTAATTTTAGGTGAATTAATGAAGGATGTTTCAATAAAATGTATATGATATAAAAATAAATAAAATTACAAAAACATCTTTCATTAATTCACTTAAAATTGCATAAACACCCTTCATTAATTAAAACGACGTAGTTTTGGGGCTAGATGGAGATAAATTTATTCAAGCTGCTTGAGAAATGTTTTTCCCAAATAAATATGAGTAATAAAGTATTTATAAGTTTATAAATTTGTTTTCAATTATTATTTATTTCATATACACATGCAAAAAAGAATTTTTGTACATTATTTTTAATTTCTATATTCAAACAAAAAGACAGGATTTTCATTTTTGTAAATATTTTGTATTAAATTTAAGGGCACTGTTATACAGCCCAAAAACAATAACCATATTTTCTACAAAATAAATTCCTTTAAGGGTAATTAATTATTGGATAAGATGAAGTGATAAGAAGTACTCATTAATCTAAGAATTAGAAAACAAGTCAATTTATTATCTAATTTTTTACTGAATAATATTTCTTTAATAACTAAATAAACTCAAATAAACCATTGGATGAATTAGACCCCACTTCGAGGTTTAAGGTTTTAACCAAATCGAGATTCGTGCTTGTTTCCATCTCACTCCACATATGTCCAAGCAGAATAATCTATCATCAGCTGCTATGAGGGGAGATATATACTTTGATAAACCCAAAAAACGGGTCAACGTTGTGCCCATTATGTGTCATGTCATAGTTAGTTAGCCATGTCGTTAACTTTTTTTTTTTTCCAGTAATTTGATGAGGATCTTGAACTTTTTTTCAATTAGATAAAGGGTTTATCATCTATCATTTAATGTGACCAGAAAAATATTCCTACACTCACAACATTTTATGGGCTCGCAGCAAACAAAAAAACTACAGCACGCAAAACGAATCTCTATAATATTACACAGTCACTTTTCCTACAACATAACTTTTATAAAACCCTTAAAAAAAATGAGAGATTTGACCACAACTAAAAAAATGAACTGTGCAATTAATAGGACATGTTCATTTCTGCAAGCCAGCGTGAAATTGTGCAATTGATCAAATTACTTATTTTCTCCCAGTTTTCCCATCTCTCATTTTCATTAAATGACTGCCGTGATTGTTTATTATATTATATACTTATATGTTTTTCTTATCCTTCAATTTGTTCAGAGCAAATGGAAATTGCAAAATCGAAATCTCCAGGTGAGTTATTGGATTGGCGTGACGTGGAGAAGATGAAATACTCGTGGAATGTTGCTTGTGAAGCAATGAGACTTGCCCCTCCACTCCCAGGAGCTTTCAGAGAAACTATCAATGATTTTATCTTCAATGGATTCTCAATTCCAAAAGGCTGGAAGGTAAATTACTTTGTTTTTACCTGCCGTAAAATTTATACGCACACATATATATTCATAATGATCTCTATTTTTTTTTTCATTTTTTTTACTACATATTTATTGTTTTAATTGATGGTTTATGGTTAGAATTTGTCAAAGTATTTATCCATGAAAG
>JAVKPL010007049.1:0-28468 GCA_032173675.1 Gastrolobium villosum
GTCACTTCCCAAGTCGAGGGAAAGTACCAAGCCAAGGGCCCTCTCATGATGAAGTACCTCCAAAGGGTTAAGGAATTGTTTGCCGAGTTCGACGAGGTAATGATCCAATACATCCCTCGAAATGAGAATAGTAGGGCCGACATCCTGTCCAAACTAGCAAGCTCAAAAAGACCCGGCAACCACCGCACCGTCATTCAGCAAAGCATTTTGGAACCAACATGCGTCCTAATGATAACTACCGACTCTGAAGATTGGAGGAGACCAATCGTGGCTTACCTTGAAAAAGGAACCCTGCCAGAAGATTCTAAAGAGGCAAAAAGACTGGTCAGGAACTCGGCCTGCTTCACCATAGTAGAGGGTCAGCTCTACAAAAAAGGTTTCTATGCACCCATGTTGAAGTGCCTCGACAAAAATGAAGTTGAATATGTGTTATCCGAGATCCATGAAGGCATCGACGGACATCACATGGGGGGCAAAGCATTGGCTAAAAAGGCTTTAAGAGCTGGGTATTACTGGCCAACAATGGCGGCTGACGCCATGGAACATGTTCAGCGATGTGAGCAGTGCCAGAAGCACGCACTGATAATTCATGCACCCCCAGAGGAATTGCAGACCATAACGGCACCTTGGCCATTTTTTAAATGGGGTATGGACCTTTTAGGACCCTTTGCTGCTGCTGAAGGACAACTAAAGTGGCTGATAGTCGCGGTCGACTACTTCACCAAATGGATTGAGGCTGAACCCCTGGCCACCATCACCTCGGCCAGGATACGACGCTTCTTCGAAAGGAACCTGGTAAGTCGGTTTGGAATCCCTGCAGAAATTGTAACCGACAACGGAACTCAATTCATTGACAAGAAGTTCCAAGAACTCATGTCCGACTTCAAAATAAAACACCGTTTCGCCTCAGTGGAACATCCCCAGACCAACGGACAAGCCGAGTCTGCTAACAAGGTAATAATCAACGGACTCAAGAAAAGGCTTGACGAGGCCAAAGGAAACTGGGTACAGCAATTACACCTAGTCTTATGGGGGTACAGAACAAGTGTTCAATCCGCAACAGAAGAAACCCCCTTCAGGCTAACATACGGGTGCGAAGCAATGATTCCGGTTGAGATCGGAGAACCGTCCTGGAGAAGGGCCCAAAGACTGCAAGACACTGAGGGACAAAATGATGAAGCACTGCTGATTGAGCTCGACCTGTTGGATGAGTGCAGGGAGAATGCCAGATACAAAAATATGATGGCCAAGCGCCTAGTTACGGCTAGGTTTAATAAGAAAGTAAGACCTCGGTCATTTCAGAGTGGCGACCTAGTCTTGAGAAGAGCCGACATCGGCAACAAGAATGCCAAAGATGGGAAGCTCGCAGCAAATTGGGAAGGCCCTTACAGGGTCAAGGACAATCTCGGAAAGGGAGCCTACACTCTGGAAACACTATCAAAAAAGCCAGTAAAAAGAACTTGGAATGCTGACAAGCTGAAAACCTATTACAGTTAGGTATGAAGACATGATCAAAGTACTAGACTCTAGTCCACATAAATAAAACGAGCCATGGAGCTCGGACAGTACTTGATTTGATTTTAAAGCAAATAAGCGGGCTGAAAAGCTCGGATTTGTAACAAGTCTTATTATGAATAGATGAGCAGTTGTTTTTAAAACGCCTCCATTTATGATTCCGACATGTATGTCACGATCGTTAAAGAAATGAACCTTCGAAAAAGAAATTAACATTTTTAGATCGGACGTCAGCGACTCGCAAGCCATAAAGGTAAATAGAAATGAAATCAATATGGTAAAACTAGACGAGCTCGGATTAATCAAAGTTTGTTCATAACAAAAGCTAAGCCGAAAAACGACAATGATTACAAAATATTGTTAGCCGAAAAACGGCAATGATTACAAAGTTATAGAAACAGAAATTAAGGGGTCCCAGCCTCGGCCTCTTCCTCAGAACCAGGAGAACCCGGAATAATAACGCCGTCCTTTACTTCGTAAGACACGTCCATGCCCTCTTCAATGAGCCCTGGGTTGAGAACTCGGGCCTGAGCAATGGCGTTGTCAAAAGCTTGGACAGCCGCGTTAACCACCGCATTCCTGGCCTCTTCAAAATCGGCAGTCTTTTGGTCGAGCTGAGTTTGAAGCGCTTGAAGTTGGACATCTTTATCCCCCAAAGATTGGGTAAGAGCTTCTTTCTCGGCGCTCAGCTCACCGACCTTAGAATTGGAAAGGCGCAGGTCCTCCTTCGCCGTGTCCACCTCCTTCTGCAGATCCCCAAATTTAACCTCCAGGGCGGACTTAGATTGCTCTAACTCCACGACCTTAGCAGAGAGGGATGACTTGGCCGCATTCGCCTGGTCCAGATTCTGGAGGAGGTCCTGAAATATCTGGATCAATGAGGTCGTCTTTAAGGCGTCCTCCTCCATTCGCTTTAACATAACCCTCACAGAAGAGGTCAAGCCAGAATCCAGAAAAAGACCAGGGGGAGGCTTCAAAGCCGCCCAGAAAAGTCGCCAATAGCAAGGGAAAAATTCCCTCGCAAAACAGCAAAATTCCCTTGCAAAAACCGTCTGCGACGGAATTTGCGAGGGAACACGGTCCCTCGCTAAAACCCTCGTCGCAAATAAATTTGCAAGGGAAATTTGTCATATGAAAATTCCCTCGCAAATTGCTACGGAAAAATTCCCTTGCAAAAAAGTAAATTTCCCTCGCAAACAACAAACCTATCTACAGTGTTTTTCCGTCGCAGATTGCGACGAAAATTTCGAGTATAATTTCCCTCGCAAATTTCCGTAGCAAAATTTGCAAGGGCTATATTAAATTTCCGTTGCAAAATTTGCAAGGGATTCTTTTGATTTTCCCTCGCAAAAAGCTACGAATTTTGCAAGGGAACGTTTTGATTTTCCCTCGCAAAAGGCTACGAATTTTGCAAGGGAATTTTGAAAATTTCTGCCACAAATTCTGGAATTAAAATAAAAAAAATGTATTAAAATTTTGTTAATTTTCCCGTAAACAACAAGGATTCCAAATGAACATAAATACATAAATTGAGCAACAAAAATCCAAAAAAATAATGGATAAACAATTAAATTAAAATTAAATAGTATATCAACAAAAGTGAACAACAACAACCATCAAATCTACAACTAAAATGTCATTAAAGTTCTTAACAAAATAAAACATACAAAAAATATCTGATATATCTCTGAAGCCCTAAAAGAAGTAAAACATACAAACAACTAGTATGCCTCTAAAGTTCTAACAAGGTCATCATCATCATCATCAGGGTCATCATCCGGCGCCAGTCCCTTCGACTTGTTGCAGTTGGCTTCCTTGTCCTGCATTAAAAATCGGAGTTGTTCCTGCATTTGTTTCATAATGTCAGCTGGCTGCTTCATAAAGTCCGATTCCTGTATGTACATGAATAAATATAATAATGATAATAGTTCAGCTGTCAAAAAGAAATTCGTATATTAAAATAATAAATTAAAAATATTTTAATCTTTATAAGTTATAATTGATTTGATATGGTTAAGTTTAATTTGATTTAAAAATTAAATTTTATATTTCAGATTCATTGTAAGAATATTTTATGTTTCAAATTTGATTTGATTTATAAATTTTATGTTTCAAATTTAATAAATTATAACACCTAACTTTATCTACGAATTTTTTTTAATATTTATATCTAAGACTATTAATATATACTTAGTTACTAATATAATATTAATATTTATATCCTATTTAGTACCTAACGTTTTGTATAGATGATATTAATATCTAACGTTTAATTTGTATACTTAGTATTAATATTTATATACTTAGATATTTTTGTCCTGTTTAGTAACTAACGTTTGATATATATATATATATATACTTAGATATTAATACAATATTGAATATTCAATAACAATAATTGATGATTATTAGTACCTAACGTTTTGTGTACCTAACGTTTTGTATACTTAGATATTAATATAATATTGAATATTCAATACCAAATAATAGATGATTATTAGTACCTAACGTGTTGTATCCATGTTTTCAAGTACGTCTGCTTGGTTTGGTTGGTATGTGTACTGTGAAGTGAAAACAGGCCCATAGATCAATGTTGTCATTTTGTTTAAAGATGCACCTTATACACACACTGATTTCAAAACTGTTACTATGCCAAAATACTCTCAAAGCCATCATGACCTTAAACATACATCAGCCAACTGTTCTCAGCCTTTGCTTGAGACTACTCATGGTAACTCTCTTCACAAAATACTCTTCAATTATTATAATTACTCACCCTAATTATTTAGTTGAAATTTGAGTAAAAAAAGAATAAGAGATTAACCTTCCTTTTTTGTCTTGAGACCTTTGGGTGGCTTCAAAGTTCAACTGATGCTTCCCTGCAACATAAGTCATAGATAAAGGAAAACATAACCTCACGTTAATTGTTGAAGCCCAAGTTATCATCTTACTACATGATAAAGGAAAACACAAGTCTAAGTCACGTATTGAGTAATTAAGTAACATAAAATCAGAACCATTAGTTATTCAGATATTGAAATGGAAGCCAGTGTCGGTTCATATTAATATCAGATTTTCATCTATTTCAATTGTGAATCTTACTACATTCTTACTTACATGAAGTTCTGTTTCCATTTTATCAGATACATAACAATAGATGAGCTTAGACAAGCTTTGAATGAATATCAAAATAGAGATGAAGCAACTATAAATTAAGTCTTAAAGGACGTTGATTCTGACTATGATGAGAACCCCCAAACTGTATTCATATAAAGCTTCAATTAACACGGATGATTTCTATTCATAGGGATTTATATAGGAGACAATTAAGATCTCCTGTACAATTTCTTTGTTTGCCCATCATACATCAGAGAGGCTAAAACCAGAGAAACTTTAGGTGGCAGTCAATAATCGTTAATTGTTGTGTGAGATGAGATGAGATGAGATGGGTCCCAATCCCAAATAAACCAATCTGTTTGGTAGCGACCCCCTTACGTATAAGGTGGAACCTTCCTTGTGTTTTGATCCAAACTTCTGTGTGTGTGTGTGTGTGACTGTGTGTGTGTGTGGCTATTGGCTATTTAAGCTGTACCCTCCTTGATTCACCTCTCTTCACTCATAACTTTCTAATGTGCTATGCCCTGCCACCTGCGCAGGTTAACCATAGTACTACTCAAAAATGGATACACATTTCCATTTGTTCATTGCTTTAATCTGCATTGTGGTAGCCTGCGTTGGAGGCCAAGCTCCATCCAATTCCCCACCCTCCTCTCCTACTCCTCCTACATTAGGTGTTTAGTAATTTCCATTTTTTTTTTTTGGCTTTAGGTGTTTAGTAATGTTTCCAAAAGCCACTTTAACTGGAAAATCAGAGAGCAAAAATGGATCAACCAGTTTATAGACATGATTTTGAATGAAAAGAAAATCCTAAACTTCTAAAGCATATAAGTTACTCAGTTAGAAAAACCAAATATGTCATAAAAAACTTCTCAAGCAAGACATCACACGGATTCAGATGATTTCCATGGAACTGCAGGAAACAATTCCGATTCCATGGTCGTTCCCAAGATATCAGCAAACAAAAGAATCTTATATAAATCCATGATCAAAAACAAAAACACTATGGTATCCTGACAGAGCCCTGATCCTCACCTTGTTAGAACACTATGGTGTCAGAATCTATCACAGAAAATCTTAACGTTATATTCTGCATACCAAATCAGGATATGTATCAAAAGATCAACCAAATCAATAGTAGAATTTGAGTAAGAGAAACAGAAGAAGAGCGTGCTTGGTTGAGCTAAAAATATACAGGTGAAAATTTTAGAATGAAAACTAATTAACACATGATTAGTACCACAGAAGTGTGGGATGGTAGAAATTGGATTGCAATCCTTTTTCATTCCACGCCACCATATTTGTTCCATAACCAATAAATAATCCTATAGTACTTGTCATGGGTTCGAATCCAGGAAACAGCCTCTTTGCAATTATGCGAGGGTAAGGCTGTGTACAAGGATTTTCCTCTACCCCCACTCGCTACTTCGGTTTAAGGGAGAGTGATTTTTTTTTACTTGTCCATCCATTGAAACCTTTCCATCTCACTTGATTTTCCCTCTCCTCACTATTTTCCAGATTAAATAGTTGCCAAATACCAATATACAATCAGTTACAAAAGCATATACAACGAATTCGCCTAGAGCGACAACATTAATATTAGAATAAAATAATTAAAAAGGAGACTGGAAAACTACTTCTGAATTATCTGCACGGCCTTAAGAACTTGACTAAAAAAATGATTCCAGCAACTTAAAAAGTTTGCTAATAAATAATTTCAACATCAACCAGCCGAGTATACAGATTAAGGCCTTAGGGCACTTGAAAACAATTTGAAAAGGTAGCAAAATGTCCAAAATGAACCGATTAAAAGAAGTTCGAAATGAAAGAGAAGCAAAGAAAATAAATACAGCATGAAACAACAAACCTCCGAAGCCCCATCCTACTCCGAAACCGCAACCTACACCGAAACCTGAAAAACAAATATCAGCGTGAGATAGAAAACTGACATTTCGAATATGCAGAAATCGAGGCACCCAAATCAGCATACCAAATCCGACGCCGGCTCCGTTGAAGTTTGTGATGACCATATCTTTGTATCTGGCTATACAGAGTAAAGCCAGAGAAGCGACTGAAAGAAATCACAGAAAAATATACAACACTAAATAATAGTAATTAACTAGTAATTAACAGTCCGATTAAACTCTCAACCTTGCAACTTCCTACACTATTTGATTAAGCTAGGAGAGGGAACAAACGAACAGAGGGGGAGGTTGTGAGAAAAAGTTCGAAAAAGTTAAGCGCACCAAAGAGAGGGAAACAATAGTGGAGAAAGAGAGGGAAACTGAAAAGTGAAAACCCTATAAAAATTTGGGAGGATAACTAAAGGTACAAATAAAATAACAAAAATGTGGTTTATCAAAAAAAAAATAAAAAAATAACAAGAATTTGATGTTTTATTAACATATACCTTTACATTTTAATAACTATTTTTTATTTTATTTTCATTTTAACCATACTTCATGTTTTAATGTAAAATTTTAATTATAACTTCTTTAACGTATAATAATAATTGAAATTTCATTTAATTAAAATATTCCAAATTAATTAATTTTATTTCCAATATTTAAACTTTTTTTTACAAATTTTTACAAATTACACTAAGGAGAAAGATCCGTTTATTTTAAAATAATGGCAAAATATAATATCTTTTTTCATTAATAGTACTGATATATGAAGCACCGACACTTCAAAAGCTCTGACGTGTTGTGTCCGACACTCCTCGACACTCCAACACGCGTTATAGAAATTCAAAAAAGATTCAAAGGTTGCGTTGCATTAAGTTTTTAGTTCCAACTATTAGATTCGTTGGATTACGATTACCATTTTATTATGTTTAATATAAATATTTGGGATATCTTAGTTTCTTAGCAAAATTAATGAATATTATAAGTTTAGTTTCATTTTTTTAGCTAAATTATTGAATATTAAATATAATATACATTATACATAAATAAAAATTATTGAGGACAATCAAATGGTTGAGCAAAAAGATATTCCCCTTGGAATCTTACTTCCCAAAATATAGTAGGAATACTGTCATACTGTGTGTGTGAGCTCCAATCGCCAAACTGTCCGTTAGATATGAAGTATAATGAGTATAGCTCTTGCTTAAAGTATTTCAGAACGATCCAACAGTGAATTTAAGAAAAAAACATTCTCTCAAGATTGTTGCCTGTAGTAGAATCGTACACACATAGTAGTGTTGGTTTCAAATTTCTGGTGATGCTACTAACAGAATCTCAGCTGGACCGAACGGTAGATGAAAGATATATCGTAAAATGATCAAAGTTTGCTCCTTCTTCAATTATTCTGTGAAGTTTATGGAATGACTCTCTATCTATTTTCTCTTATAGTGATTGATTTTCACTCCCTTGTCTTCAAAACGCTATTCATGCACGTTCAAAAGGCTGCTGAACATCTAGAATTGTGAACCCTAGCTTACTATATTGAGCTGTGCTTGACTTTTAATTAAGTGGTTAAAGCCCAACTACAAAGACTAATGCCCTTTTTGGTAGCATCGATCGGAAGCATGTGTCACTTTTCATTTAATTTGTACAGTGATGACGACGAGGGTGGTTGTAATGGGAATCTTTCAGACATTTTTCTCTGCTTCTCACTATTTAACAATTTTTACACACACCTTAAATATCAATAAAGTCTTATCTTTCCTATGACTAGCTAACATAGACACTACTGTCACTAGATGCACTCAATGTCTACCATAAAGGATGCGATGACATATTTAATGATTTTTTCTCATACGCATGATGCGGCGACCAAATTATGCCCTTGTCCCTTTTAAATTTGATTTATATGTTATTTTTGAATTTTGTGAGGGAATATATTCCCTTGCAATTTGGGAGGGAATATATTCCCTCACAATTTGCGAGGGAATTTGAGAGAGAATATATTCCCTTGCAACTTGCGAGGGAATTTGAGAGAAAATATATTCCCTCGCAATTTGCGAGGAAATTTGAGAGAGAATATATTCCCTCGCAATTTGCGAGAGAATATAATCCCTCGCAATTTGCGAGGGAATATATTCCCTCACAATTTGCGAGGGAATTTGAGAGAAAATATATTCCCTCGCAATTTGCGAGGGAATTTGAGAGAGAATATATTCCCTCGCAAATTGCGAGGGAATTTGTGAGGGAAATCGTGAAATTTCAGTTGCAATTTTCAGATCCTAAATTTTGCGAGGGAACTTCCGTCGCCAATTTTTTCCCTCGCTGTTTCCGTCACAGACTTACGATTCTTGCGAGGGATTTAATTTCCCTTGCAAATTGCGACGGAATTGCGACCGACCTGCAAGGGATTCTGCGACGGCAATGTAGTAACGGAAATCTTGCCTATTTTCCCTCGCAATTGTTTTTCCCTTGCAAATTCCGTCGCAGTTTGCAAGGGAATTTTTCCCTCACAAATTTCCCTTGCTATTCGCGACTTTTCCAGTAGTGCACCTCGTCGGCAGGTGGGTCCTCCCCCAAAATAAGGTCTACCCGCCGTCGCTTCGACGCTTCGGGCTCTGAAGAGGCAGCCTCTCGCGACTTGCCCTTGCCGGCTCGCTTGGGGAGATACTTCTTGTAATCAGCCGAAGTCATGCCAACTGAAAATCAGAAAACGCAGTGTTAAAAAGCACCAAGAAGAGAATGTTGTCAAAAATAAATGAAAAACTTGACATACATACCAAACTCGTAAATAGCATCATCTCCAAACTTATTTACTATCCGACTTAAGTCGATGACGCCATAGTCGTCAGTGTACTCAAGTAAAATCCGCGCTGCGAACCTCTCAGCTCTGGAAAGCGCGGACACAGGAGTAGCGTAGTGACTTGGACGACGTCGATAGTGTTTTCGCGTCCAATACAGCTCGAAGTGGCATAATAAGTTCCCATCATCTAGCAGCTCCTAGCCAAACCAAGGGAGGGAATCGGAACAGGAAGCCACTTTAAAATAGGCATTCTTAAAGCCTTTGAAGGATTGAGAGTAAGGGATGAAAAGTCCCCTTTCAGGGGTACCTCGGTAGGTAACCCACCCTTTCCTCTCTTTCAACTCGGCACCACTCCGAGCCGTGTAGACATCAAAGAAGAAATAAAAAAGGGGGACTGTACAAGGAAAAAAGAGGTAAGAGCACAGCTGCTCAAAACCTCGGATAAAAGCCCACGAATTTGGGTGAAGTTGGGAAGGCGCCACTCGAATCCGGCGCAGCACGGCCATTTGAAAGTCTGTGAATGGAAACCGAATTCCGACCTTGGTGACCAAATCCCGGTAGAAAAAGAAGAAGCAGGGCTCATCTGATATGGGGCCTGCGCATATCGGAGAATCACCAGGTGGAAGAAGGTCGACCCCCTCAGGATTCCCAAGAGGAAGCTGGGAGACGTCGGCTGGAGTCATGACTGACCGCATACGAAGGATTTCTAGAAGAACCCATTCATTGACATCAGAACTGTCCATTGTCAGGTCCCTGGAACACGAAGGAGTCGGGTCAGAAATATAATCAACCTGACTTGACCCAGAATCATCTAAATCAGATGGTAACGGGCCTGGACTCCAAGAAAAAGGGATAGAGTCGTCAGAACTACTAAGAAGATCGACGAAGGGCACCTGACTGGATGCCGAGTCATCAAAAGTGGAGGGGATTTCCGATTTGGGAAAACCCAGCTCGGATGAAGAGATGCTGGAAGAACTATTACTCAACTGGAAAGGTGGGATCCGATCTAAAACAGACCCCGAACCTTGCCCAAATGGTGGAGGAGGAAGAATATAGGACAAGGGAACTGGCTCGGAAAAGAAACTCGGCCCAGAAGTTGAAGCCTGAGGAATCGAGGAGGACGCACCTCTAGTAAAAGATGGTTGGGGGTGTTCACCCCTGCGTCCCCTCCGACTCCGACCTCTACCTCTCCTACCACGAGCGCCTCTGGAGGACTGACGACCTCCTCGCTGACTTCGGAGAAGCTGCTCAAGCCTCTCCTCCTCAGTATACTCCCTACCGTAAAACCAGTACTGCACAGATCGTGGTAACCTATCTATCATCTCCTCAGATACCTCTCCACTATCATTTTGACCACCAGAACTACCAGGAGCGTCCATTACCCACTTAAAGGGTGGGTAAGACAAAAAACACTCCCTACCAGCTAGAAAACGAACAAAAAGTACAGAAATCTACAAGAAAGAGAAAATTACCTGGTGTGAAACTGGGTAGAAGAAATGACCAAGGTAGAATACTGGGACAAACAGAAGGAATATGCAGAAAACCCAGAATGTGTAGAAAACCCAACCCCAGGAGATGCGTGAGAACAGGAAAGGAGAGGTGGTAATGAACTGAGGTGTATTTATAGGGCTGAGGGGGTGGAAGACCAAAGGTTGGCTTCCTAAACGTTTGAAGCATCAGGGGCAAAAAAGGATTTTCGCCGCCCTGCACACCTTGCACGTCCTGCACCACCTACCTGCAATTAATGATCGCAATCATGGCCTACTCTAGGCTCAGAGTAGCTCTCCTGCCCAATGCGCGGAACGGCCAGTAAGGGGAGTACGCGTGTCCTGTTGTAACCGCCACTGCAGGAGTAAGACGAAGGGACAAAAAGTGGTAATAAGACGAAAAGTCAGAAACTTGAAAGGTTATCTCAAGGGTTCCGACATTTGAATTCCACTGATCCAACAAATCTGATCCAAAATCATAACAAAGTTCGAAGGGTTACGACCTCCGACATAGTTTACACGTGGAATAAATGGCAAGTTGAAGAACGGCTGACTTAACCATAGAATCTCGGCAATCCGACTTCCCGAATACCGAGCTGGGGGGCAACTGTTACGGATGGACCTCAGCCAACCGCCCTCCGAGAATATCTCGGGTGGGGGATATGGCAGAATCCTAACTGACCCATATCCGCCCGTTGAGGCCGACCAAGTCGGATGAAATCCCAACGACAGAGCTCAGCAGCCGAGCCAGGTACCTCTATAAATAAGCACCTAAACATCTCAGGTACACACATCTGAATCGCCTAGCTTATTCCACTCATTGTGCACACACAACACCCCCTGGTTATAAAGCCTATTGCTGGTGCGCAGTGATTGGGACCTCGGCATATAGCCTAGTAAGTTGGGCATATACATCATCTCTGAGCGCATACCATCCGGTATAGCAATAAGGTCTACCTCGGACCTAACAATATTAATACCAATCTTTTATTTCTAATCCCTAACATCTAAATATTTTTCAAGTTTCAAAAAAATATCATGCAATAAGTCAAAGAAAAAAAGAATGATTTAAGCCAGTAATTTTATTTAACTTAACAATATAAATCATATCTTAAGATTAATTAAGAAATTTCAGTGCTATTATATACCAAAATAATGACATAAAACATATGACTACTTTGCAAATGAACACATCATTGCATCTTGTAACTATGATTTCATAAGCATCTTGTTTGATTTGTCCACAAACAGGTTTAAATTTTTTTTTTCTTTTGTTTTTTTTTGTTAATCTTTTTTTCTACCTGATCAAAAATGAATAAAAAATAATCTTCCGAGCAAAATAATAGCATTACTACTCTAAAGGAAAATATTTTATCACACACAATTACCATTCACATAGACCAAGCCATAATCTAACATTTGATATCTTTGTTTTTTTTTTTTTTTTTAAAATGACCTACGGGTTGACCCTCTCGCTCCTAACATATTTTTTAACACACCCTACATATAGGCGGGTTATGTTGGGTTGATAAATTGAAATATACAACTCAATCAGTATTGTTTTGGTGGATTAACAATAGTGTTATCAAACTCGAGCCAGTCATTGACTCGGTTGGGGTACTGGGTCAATAAGACATCAGTTCAAAATATGAATTAAATATATAATAAAATACAATTAATATAAAATTAGAAGCATTTTTGCTAATAATTAGAGTTAGATTAGTAGTAAGTGTTATAAGTTATAATCTACATGATTTACATTTGAATCTCATTAGTGGTCAAGCATTTTATTAAAAATTCCACAAAATTGATTTTTTTTTTTAAATTCAATACCAATTTAATACTGGTTCACTGATCTCATACTAGATCAAATGTATAACCGATCCAATATCCAATCCAAATGAATTGGAGGTCCAATTTACGAGTCAACCGATTGAACCGGCCGGATCGGGTCAAATTTTATAATATTGGTTGACGGGCTCAACCCCACTTTACCAAATCTACTTGTATGTTTCATAACCCCAAGGGTCGAAACTCAGGTTAACATAAGAGCATCTCATAGGTTGGGACTGCTATTACTCGGTCAAGTTTAGTGAATTTTTTAATATAATTCAGGATCACCACGATCCTTTTACTAGAAAATTGACACCTGAATTAATTAATTTTCTTTTTCTTTTTTCTCTCACACCTCAATTTTTTCTATCTTTCTCTCACCATAATCCCACAAAATTTAGATGTCCATAAAGTGCCAACTCGGACAACCGGGGGAGCTTATGGTCAATAAACCGGAATATTTAAGTGCATGAATTTTTTATTTTTTATTTTGGTGAAAAGTGCATGAATTTTACTCTGTCGAAGGAGGGATGGCAATTTTTTTCTTTTCACAAACCAAGAACATGTTTGGCATAATTGGATTATCTCAAAAGAGAAGTTAGCCAAGCCCAAAGGAATGCCCCCACAAAATCATTGAACCAAAATCAAAACTTTTTAAAAGCCCATTCCATGATAGATTTAGATAGCCCACAAATGCACAAACCTATTGAACAAAAGCGTGTTCTTTGCATATATGAAAAACGAGCTCTAATGTAATGACCCCATTTGTCCATCATTGACCATTTGACCCTCCAAGTCCTTGCAAGAAGTAGCACCAAAAAAACAACCTATCCACTACGCTCCCTTTGTGAACTTCGTTGTTAATATTTATAGGATGCGATGATAACAAAAAAATGAAGCTACGATGCTTCTTCATCTTCTTATGCTCTCTGCAACCTTTCAAGCCGGCCTAACCTAAACCCATTTCACACTCCAACTTTCCCATCTTTCTCCATTTTCTCCCCTCGTGTTACACCAATCACAATTCGCTGCAAAAAAAAAAAATCCCCAAAAAAATTGCTCCTTTTGACCCATCTGGGGCACCCCACGAATCTTCAATCTCCAAATTTATCATCTTTTTGGTTTTTGGCGAGGTGGGTCGATCGAATTCGGGTCCATATATTCGGGTTTTGATCGGATTTGGGTTTCTGTGGTGGTGATTGAAATGGTCTATTTCCATAGCTCAATCTCTCTCTGCAACTCCTCCGTTGACCAACCACCTTCCATGGCGAATTCCGTTGATTTGGTTTCGAAATCGAGGAATCGGAAGACACCCAATTCCCTGCAGATTCCGCACTGCCGGCGATCTCGATCGGCGGTGGTGGATGTGGTTATATTCGTGGCGGTTGTCTCCGCCTTCGGGTTCTTGTTGTTCCCATACATTCAGGTTTTAGCGAGTGAAACTGTGAAGATTGGTGGCTTATTCATTGATTTGGTGAAAGAAGAGGCTTCTGATGGTCCTTGGATCTACATGTCCATAGGAGTTAGTGTAACCTGTTCTGCATTGGTTACATGGGTTGTTGTGTCTTTCACAACAAGGAAATGTGGGAAACCCAATTGCAAGGGTCTCAGAAAGGCTGCAGAGTTTGATATTCAGTTGGAGACTGAGGATTGTGTGAAGAATTCTCCTTCATTGGCCAAGGATGGTGGAGTTAAGAAGGGTCTCTTTAAGCTTCCTTGTGATCATCATCGCGAACTCGAAGCCGAGCTCAAGAAGATAGCTCCCCCCAATGGAAGGGCTGTTCTTGTTCTCAGAGCAAGGTGTGGATGTTCTATTGGTAGGTTAGAAGTTCCGGGTCCGAAGAAGAATCGAAGGAGCAAGAAGTAGAATACAGAAAAGAAAAAAGACTTTAATTTTATAGGCAGAAGAGGATAATTGAATAAGAATGTAGTCTTAAATGGGCAGAGGAATTTCTTATAGTTATACGTTCATTCTATTTGGAATTAGGCTGTCTTTTAAATAAGCCCCCCATGGCAATAAGTTGTAGGGAACTATGGATCATACACAGTTTGGATATTTATATCTGAGAATATAAAAATCCTTTAATTTGATTTACTTCTAAAACGCAAAATTTACTGTTCTTTTAAATTTTGTGTTTTCTGATTTTCTATTATTTCTCATGGTTACAGTTCTTTCAGTTTTTTGTTATAAGTGACCAGGATTAAAGTTGCCAATCTTTTTGTAGGGTACAGATCTCAAAGGAGTAAGTTGTTGTTCTGGTCTTTATGAACATACAGCTGAACTCTGATTGAGTTCTAATCTCAGAAATGTTGTTTAAGAGCGTAACTAATTCACTGAATTTTAATATTTTCTCTTATACTTGATTCTACAGTTAGATAGTGATGTGCACTTTGTCAATTAACTATGTAAATTGTTTCTTGCATTGGTTGTCATTGTAGGCTGACTCTTCTAGGAGAGGTTGCCTGTGATGTGAACCATGAAGTGGATTGCTCATGTACAAGTTATCTTTTTATGCAGGTATCCATAAACTTTGGTTTTCTATTTGAATCAGGGTCTGTTTGGTTTAACTTTTGGTTGCAATAGCATTTCTAGTTGTTGTTGGTATGTGCTTAGATTCGCTTGGCTTAAAATATTTCCACATCTTGGTGATAGTGTTATTTAAAATATAGGCAAGGTAGCTGCACAGCAAATGTCAATTTTGCTGACCAAACCCATTTGGTTTGTGTATGCAGATGTGTATAAATGTCATTAGCATTAAATTGATTTCTTTCATTTGCAATAACCTGAGGTTGTTGGGCAAGTGATTTCTCTTCCGCAGTTGATGGGTATGTGTGGTTATTTCAAACCGATTTGAATAGTATGTGTGGTTATTTCTTGATGTTAATTTATAAGTCACTGAGCTAAATATTGGTTGCTACATTGTTCTTTATTGTTATTGATTTTATTTTATTTTTTAAATGATAATCTGAACATCTTTGATCGTTCAATGTCCATTTGAATTCTAATCATCCGTGTCTAGGTTGAAATGTCTTACCTTCTGTATTTAAGTTGTTCCATGAAAATTCTTCTGCATTATCATCCTGCTTTTCAAATGCTTGGTGTTGATATCCTCTGTAGGTGGATGATACAGTCCTCATTGACAACTGATGAGATTGTGTAGTATAAAGTAAAGGGTACCAATTTATTATATCTTTAACTGTGAAGTTCTCACTTTTTCTTTCAAAAACATAGAAGACAAAAAGAAATTGAATTTTTCTAAATTTTTAATTTTATAAAGACAAATTTTTTTTTCTTTTAGGTAAAATCTGTTTAATTTGGAGGATTTGGGTTCTCTAATTTTCCTTAAAAATATGACACTGTCAATTTGTGTGTGTGTGTGTGTGTGTGTGAGAGAGAGAGAGAGAGAGAGAGAGAGAGAGTTGCAGCCCTGCACAGGTAATGGTGGATTCTTGCACATGAAAATTTGTGCCTTTCTCTCAGAAGGAAAATGAGAGGATAGAACTTCTAATTCGGATCAGCATAAACTGACACGTGGGCCTGGCCCTTCTTTCCAAACAATTTTTACTTACTTCAGGTTCATTTCACCCCACAGTTCAAATTTCATCTTGAAGTTAAACTGCATTGATATGTGTTACAATATTTGGTCTTGGTGCATTTTACCCAGAGCATATAAGAAATTTTCCCCTTCTTTTAACTGTTAATATCTGAGTAATCAGTTAAAAGTTCTGATGAATAGCAGGGTGAGGTTTAGGAAATTCATATGAAAAAATCTTTGTTTCACACGCACCTCTACTACAGTGGCAGCACTTGGTTCAAAAAAAGAAAAGAAAATAAAAAAGCATGAAACACAGTTTTGGCAATTTCAATTAGGGTTTTATTAGTTTTATGCAATTTCATCATTTATAGAAAAAGAAAAAAGATAAAAAAGTAACATGAAAATCGATGTTTGTGTAGGAGAGAAAAACACTCTCATACAACATAAGAGTATATTTTCCCTTTCAATTATGGGAAAGTAGAGATGTGCCATCTGTAGTCTCATATAGTGGATGCTTAAGCAAGTGGATTCTTTTATTCTTTATGCTCCCTTACAAGAAATAACACATCATGGTATTATTTGATGAAATTATTGAATTGAAGTTATCAAGAATGGTAAATCCTTATGTCAAATTCGCAATTGATTAGGTACTATTATTATATAACCTGATATTTCATGGGTTTCCTTTCCCCCCGATCTGCTAATTTATGGCTTTGAACACCAAAAGATTGCCCCTATCATAAGCCTGTTGTAACCTTTTATTTTTCTCCGCACAAAATTTCCTAAGGTTGTAATGAAAGGTCATCTAACATATGTTTAGTGATCATTGTGCCAAACTCTTCAGATCAAAAATTAAACGCATTAACATGCAATTTAATGATGTTGTATATTTCAATATTTCTCTTTTTTTTTGGTTTGCTTTGAATCAGACTATAAGAATCTTTTTACTTTGTTTTTTTTCTTTCTTTTGCTGTAAGATATTTCATTAACCTTTTCCATTTTAAGTTGATTTACTTGAAACTATATTTGTTGAAATTGCGTCCCTAGAACGTCAACTAAAATCGAAAATTTATGAAAGTGTTTTGATTTGGATTAGATTCGTTGGAATCGCGGTTTTATTTCACACTTTATGCATTATTTAAACATGAAATTATTCTATTTTAATGCTTTTTTCTTTGCAATGCAATAGAATTTCCATTTTTGTCATGGTATGAACACATAATTGCATCTAAAGGTTGAATTGGTTTATTTACAAGAGCTTGGGCAAATATATTTATGAAAACATGATGATTCAAGAAATATCACGCCAATCAAATTTATGACTCATTAAAAAAGCGTGGCTAATTTTTTCAAAAAATTAGGTTTAAAAAAACTGACTTACTTTGAGAACTTGAGTTTATCATATAATAGTTTTATCTAATTGTAATTAGTTGTCTTTATCCATATCTTTATCTTTAATTTTTTTTTCAGAGATAATTATCTTTATCTTTAGGATTTTTTTATTTATTTTAGAAGATAATTATCTCAATTGTTAACTTTATCTATATTTTAGTTTTAAGATTTTAAATTCTATTTATAATTTGTCTCTTCAAAAAGGCATACATTAATATGAAAAAAAAAAAAAAGATTTGGCTTTTATTCATAAAATCTGAAGAGATTTATTTCCTTCTTTGTGTTGAACTAATTTATATTGACTAGTTACAGGTTTTATCAGTTAAGTTGTGAGTTTGATTGTGGCAATGTTGTTCAGGGCATCGGTTGTTCTTCCGTGCAAGTAAGGCTTATTGTGATAATCAGATTCTTGTCTAATCGGAGATTTAAATGTGCTAGCTTTCATGCTTTATTTATTTTGAACTTGGTTTAAATGATCCGATGAAGGTGATTTTGCTTAATCTATATAAGTTACAAATCATAATTACTTAGGATGAAAAAACAAAAAACAAAAAAAACATGCATTTAATACTTCTAAGGAGGATTATTATGTTGATTTTCAATCGGTTGTTTTTGGCGACAAAAAGAAAACTGTTTTGGCTATATATTCCGTGTCAGTATTTCACCCTCATTTTTTATTTAATTATTTGAAACCATCAATTAGAAAAGTGAAAAAATGTGTATTATTTTAAAGGATATAAAGTTGTGTCATTTTAAGAGAGAGAAAAAATAGATAAAAAAGAAGAGAGTTGACAAAAATAAAAAATAAAGGTGTGGTCCAACCTCCCTACGAGAGTAAAATGATATAAGTTATCATTTAAAAGAATAAACATTTTTCCCAATATAAAATAAATAATAACACGCAATTGTTTACTTTAAAAGTTTTTCCGAAGTTCTTTTTTTATTTATTTCTTCACCGGTTTTTTTGGAAACTCAATCTGTGTTGATGCACATATAAGTACAGTGGTGTAAAGTGTAAACTCACCAACGAACAACCGAGTTATTAAAATTAAAAAAAATCTAATCAAAATAAAACAATAGATAATGTTGAAAACAATTAAAAAAGCGAAGAACAGGTTCCTAAGAATTAACTACCAAACCTAACCTACCTGTTCCAAATCTGGGCGGAAACGTCGATGTTGGTGATGCAGACTCGTTCCAACTCTCACCTTCTTCCACTCTTCACGTTATTCACATTCACATTCAAATTCAAACCCCTCTTCCTCAACACTATGAAAT
This sequence comes from Gastrolobium villosum, assembly GCA_032173675.1. Classification (NCBI taxonomy): domain Eukaryota; kingdom Viridiplantae; phylum Streptophyta; class Magnoliopsida; order Fabales; family Fabaceae; genus Gastrolobium; species Gastrolobium villosum. The sequence goes on from JAVKPL010007049.1 coordinate 18,869, forward strand.
GAAGAAGCCACCATTGCTTATTCACCACAATTGTTATTCGCAACAATGGAAATTCCACTCTCCCGTTACCAAACCTTTTCGTTCGTCCAGTTCCAAAAACCTTGTGGCTTTTCATTTCTGGGTTCTTCCTATTCCGGGAACTTTTCCTATTCCTTCTTTGGGCGCTGTTTAGCCTTAAAGGTGAGGAATTGGAGCAACCCCTTTTTCCGGATTTGTTGTTCTTCTTCCTCCATGGAACAAGGGCTCCGACCCAAACCCGAGAAAATTGAGTATGAGGAAAGACGAGTGCAAGTTTTGGATGATACCCAGATCAGGAAATCATTCTCTTCTGGGCTCTGTAATCAGATAGAGAAGTTGGTTTTGTGTAATCGGTACCGGGAGGCAATGGAGTTGTTTGAAATTTTGGAACATGAACATGATGGTTCTGATGTGGGTACTAGCACATATGATGCTTTGGTGAATGCTTGTCTTGGTTTGAGATCGATTAGATGTGTTAAGAGGGTGTTTAGTTTTATGATCAGTAGTGGGTTTGAGCCTGATTTGTATATGATGAACAGGGTTTTGCTTATGCACGTGAAGTGTGGTCTGATTATTGATGGACGCAAGCTGTTTGGTGAAATGCCGGAGAGAGACACAGTTTCCTGGATGACTATGATTGGTGGTCTTGTGGATTCTAGGAATTATCCTGAGGCTTTTAGGTTGTTTTTATGTATGTGGGAAGAGTTTAACGATGGCAGATCTCGCACTTTCGCCACCATGGTTCGGGCATCGGCTGGATTGGGTCTTATTCAGGTGGGAAGACAAATTCATTCCTGTGCTTTGAAAAGGGGGTTGGCTGAAGATAATTTTGTGTCTTGTGCATTGATTGACATGTACAGCAAGTGTGGTAGCATTGAAGATGCTCAGTGTGTATTTGATCAAATGCCGGAGAAGACCACTGTAGCATGGAATTCCATAATTGCTGGCTATGCACTTCATGGTTATAGTGAGGAAGCTCTTTGTATATACTTTGATATGCGTGATAGTGGTGCTAAATTGGACCATTTTACTATTTCAATAGTGATAAGAATTTGTGCAAGATTGGCATCATTTGAACATGCAAAACAAGCTCATGCTGCATTAGTTCGTCATGGTTTTGGCACAGATATAGTGGCCAACACAGCACTTGTTGACTTCTATAGTAAATGGGGTAGGATGGAAGTTGCTCGACATGTTTTTGACAGGATGGGCCGCAAGAATGTTATATCTTGGAATGCATTGATTGCTGGATACGGTAATCATGGTCAGGGGGAAGAGGCAATAAAAATGTTTGAGCAGATGCTTCGAGAAAGGGTGATTCCAAATCATGTCACTTTCCTCGCTGTCTTATCTGCTTGTAGCTATTCAGGATTATTTGAACGAGGTTGGGAGATTTTTCACTCTATGAGTAGAGATCACAAGGTTAAGCCCAGAGCAATGCATTATGCATGTATGATTGAACTTTTAGGTCGAGAGGGGTTACTAGATGAGGCTTTTGCACTAATAAGAAGTGTTTCTTTCGAACCAACAACAAATATGTGGGCAGCATTGCTGACAGCATGCAGAATGAATGAGAATTTAGAGCTTGGGAAGTTTGCAGCTGAAAAACTTTACGGGATGGAGCCTGAAAAGCTGTGCAATTATGTAGTACTTCTGAATATATATAACAGTTCTGGCAAATTGAAGGAAGCTGCTGGTGTTTTACAGACCTTAAAGAAAAAGGGTTTAAGAATGCTTCCAGCTTGTAGCTGGATTGAAGTCAAGAAACAGCCATATTACTTCCTTTGCGGAGATAAATCTCACACCCAAACAAAAGAAATATACCAAAAAGTGGACAACCTGATGGTCGAGATATCAAGACATGGTTATGTTGTGGAGGACGAAACTTTGCTTCCTGATGTGGATGAAGAGGAACAGCGCATTCTAAAATACCATAGTGAAATGTTGGCAATAGCTTTTGGCCTGATCAACACTTTAGATTGGACACCTTTGCAAATTACTCAGGGCCATCGTGTATGTGGTGACTGCCATAATGCGATTAAACTTATTGCCATGGTTACAGGACGAGAAATTGTTGTAAGAGATGCTAGTAGATTTCACCATTTTAGAAATGGGAGTTGTTCTTGTGGCGATTATTGGTGATGATGACAAAATTGTGTCATTCTAGTCACAGATACCTGTAAACTGAGTAGAGCTTCTTGTAAACTCTCCCCCTCCCCTTGCCCCCAAACTTAGCCCCACTTTTGATTAGGATACAATTCTACAATACGTGTAATTTGTTTTGTTATCTGGTAATAAAAGTCCTGCTACTTCCAATACTTTGCACTGTTTTGTTATTTGATATCATGGTTTTGCTGCTGAGGAATAGAAGTGAAGGTTTAATTCATAATTATTTTCCTGGGAATGGAAAAAAAAAGGATTTGGGAGAACCGCCCCCGAGAGGGTCCGACAGTGCTCGATGGAGATTAGTCTTCAGTTACGGCTCGATAATACCTTTGAATTTATTTAAAAAAAAAAATTCATTATTATTTTTTAATTGCATAACCACTTCAAACTCATAAAAACTGAAAGTTCACTCAATATTCAATACTGTTGTATAATGTATGGTCATATACTCGTAGCTTGGTCTTTCATTAAAGAATTGGGTATTGGGTCAGAAGTTTTGAGTGCATAATATGTGCTGATAATCAGGTCATGCTGGTAGGCTTTTCTTCACTTTATTCTTGTTTTGAGTTCAAAATGGGTGTTTTATTGAACCAAATGGTGGTAGCTCAATTGGCTCATGAGAGCTAAGCAGGTGGGGTGAGAGCATGTGTTCGAATCTCTCCAGTACCACCTTTGGGAGGGGTTTAAAACTTTAATCCTGGACTCGCTCCGAATCAGATTAATTGCGAAGCAATAAACCGATTGGAATATTAAAAAAAAAAATTGTTTTATTAAGAAAGCATGTTTTATTGCTCATAGTTTCCCCCAAAGGTCACTTCAAGCTTAATACTGATGATGTTGTCTTTAAAGTTAAATAGAGCAAAATCTTCACTATAAATGAGTTATTGATATCATCAGACGAATTGGTACATGCAATGATAGCAGCAGCACCTATGATTTTAGACGAATATAATATTATTTACTCGCTTACATATAATATAAATTCTTTTTAAAATATTTTTCTTAAAGTTATTTAAACCAAGAAATAAATCACTTTAGTAACGTAATATTTTTTTTTTTAAAAGAATTATATACTTTAGATTTTATGTGAAAGGTCATAAATTAAATAATAAAAATCACGTATTTATAAAATTTATAAATCTAATAATAAAATGGGAATAAATCTCTTTAATCCTATAACCTCTTTGCATTACCACTTTTTATAATTATCTTATTTATTATTCGATCAAAATCAAATTAATAACTCTCATGTAATTTTATAATTGTTGGTTTGATTTTGAAATAACGATAATAAAAATAATTATAAAAGAAGTAGGACAAAAGAATTATAAATATAATCTCTCGCTAAAATATATATAAATGATATTTTTTATTTTGTTACAAATGTTTAACGGAAGTGATTTTATTAAAATTTGTGATATCATAAAAGATAGAGGCAAGGATTCACTTATCACAAATTAAGTTTATCACATGTTATAAAAAAAATTAAGTTTACCATCAAATCTTAATAGTTGATTTTTGTCAATTTGACTTTTATAATTTATTGGATGACACTTATTAATTAATTATTAATTCTCAATAAATTTTAACCATCAGATTAGTAAAAATCAACGGTTAAAATATGATGATATAAAATAATAAACTTAATTGATTGTAAGTATATACTGCCAAAGATAGATACACTCCAAATTTTCAAATGACAGCATAGATTTCAAAATTTTTTTGGGAATCATCAACTTATATCAAGATAAATAAGATTTATATATAATTTTAATTATTAATTTTAAGAGGATGAGGGATATTGTTACTACTAATATTACTAGAAATTTGTTTCACCGTTGGATCGATTATATTGATCAAATGGTTGTGATTTAACTTTCTAAAAATCTTTTTTTTTTCACCTTATATTTAATACTTTATAATTATTTTCACCTTATATCATTATGATTTCTCATATTTAATGTGAAAGTATTAAATATGAGAAATCATTACTATACAAAGATGAAAATAAATATAACCGTTGAATCAACATAATTGATCTAACCGTAAAACAAATTGGTAGTAAAGTAACAATATCCTATCTCTAATTTTAATTGTATCTAATAATTCTTATTTGGAGGTCCCATATCTAATAATTCTTATTTATTAAGTACTTAAGTCATAAATCATTAGGTGTGAGTGAAATCTATCACAAAATCCAAAACGTGACATAGATTGTTTGAACTGGTAATTTGTAAACGTTATTACTCTCTTTTATGGGATTTACTTATATCGTATGATTGGAGAGAAATTATTTTTGTGAAATAAATAAAGTGAGGTCCATCAATTTAGAATATATATATATATATATATATATATATATATATATATATATATATATATATATATATATATATACATAAATGTAACATGAAAAATGAATGTACAACAAAATGAGAAATGAATATCACGAAAGTACAATTTCTTCTCTTTTATTTAGCGAATTGAACACTGAAAATAAATTGAAAATTAGTACTAAACTAGACCGTGTTTGAATTTCGATTATTAACTAGTGCAGTACCCGTGCGATGCACGGAGGAAAAAGATCAAAAATTTTGTTGGCGTCTGTCATCGCTTAATCGCTAAAATAAAGAATCGTGTTAACATTTTGTGCTATTTAAGGAGGTGAAAAAGTCATAGAACTTTGAAGTATCTACCACAAACAAAACTCTGCAATTAAGAAACATCAATTATTATGAAAATAAAATATAATTATACACTCAATTAATTGATTATTTTCATATACAGCAATGCATACAATAGCAAAAGTGATGAGATACAAATTGTCCTACCAAAAAGAAATAATCAAAAAAATAGGAAAATTTCTTGCGCGCAATACTATCCAAAATAATTATAAGTAGTTATGGATGCGCTTAATCAACAATAAGATATGTTTATATAGAGCAATAATTATAAGCAGCTATAGATGCGCTTAATCAACAATAAGACATGTTCATATAGAGCAATACATACAGCAGCAACAGTGATGAGATGCATAATGTCTTACCAAAATAGAAATGGTCAAAAAAATGAGCCAAAGTTGTTGCGCCCAATACCATCTAGCACAATGAACAGCACCCTACAAAGCAAAAAAAAATAAAAAATCATGAAAAAAAATTAATACGCTAAAAAAAAAACAATTATGAAAAATGTAGAAAATAAACTTTCTCCTCTATAAATGTCTTCAATACTTTTCATTGATTCAACAATACTACAAAATAAAATAAATTAAGACACATGAAGACAAAAATTAAATTTTCTACTTATCATGAAGGAAATAATCAGACAAAATAAATACTTAAATCAGAAAAACATATCAACACCCTTGTATAATAATAAAAACTTGTATCAATTTTTTATTTTTTTTAATTGAGAGTCAATTAGTAGTAATCATTGGAGAGATAATTTAAGCACATACCAATTATATAATTCACTACAATTCTGCAGAACCAAAACAACAAAATTAATATCTCAAATACTTTCTTGTAGACAATGTGTATTGTATTTAATTTCAATAATACTTTAACTCTACTAACAATAATTTGGTGAAGAATATGAAAACGTGTGCCCAGCCAGATGGGTCGGCCCGATTTTGCCACTTCTAACTGTCAACATCTTATATCATCAGTAAATTCATTGATCTTAACCACACAAAGACGGATTTGTTAAACAGTAAATATAAGGAATTGGCCATTATTACTCCTCAATTTGAAATCTTTTTAATATTATTTAATTTTAAGGGAGGAAAAAAAAAGAAAATAAAGACGATGAACTTTCATTTATTACAATTAGATTTACAAAATAATAATGAATAATTATTTTTTGCAAGGATTTGCGTCGTTAGTATTTGGAATTTTATAAATTTGTATTTACAAAAATTGAAATCTGAATTAGGAATTTAATTATAAAAGAAGAATAGTGGAACTTTAATTTAATTATTAAAACGTATTGGCAGACGGGGCGATTTTAACTTTTAACTATCAGCATTTTACCTAAATAATTAGTTTTTTTGCAAGGATTTGTGTTATTAGTGTTTTGTATTTACAAAAATTAAAATCAGATTAAAGAATTTAATTATAGAAGAAGAATGATGAAATTTTAATTTCATTATAAAAAATGTGTTGGTGGGCCGGCGCCTATGAAGCACCGACACTTCAAAAACGCTGACGTGTCGTGTCCGACACTCTCGGACTCTCCGACACTCCCCGACACTCAAACATGCGTTATAGAAATTCAAAAAAAGGTTCAAAGGTTGATTTGCATTAAGTTTTTAGTTCCAAATATTAGATTCATTGGATTACGATTATCATTTTATTGAGTTTAATATAAATATTTGGGATATATTATGTTTCTTTGCAAAAATTATGAATATTATAAGTTTAGATTCATTTTTTTGTTAAATTATTGAATATTAAATATAATATACAATACATAAATTTAAAATATTATTTAATATGAAAACGTGTCCTAACGTGTCGAAATCTACAAATTTTTTAGAATTAACGTGTCAGAGTGTCGTGTCGCATCGTGTCACGTGTCCCGTGTCGGTATCGGTGCTACATAGGCCGGCGTTTCGGACCGAGCCCAGTTTGCCACCTCTAACTTTCAGCATTCAATATATTTTTATATTTATCCACAAAAAAGGTTCTTATAGTCACATTTAGGTTTTAATATTTTATCTGAGAGATGGACTTTCATTTTTTTTACAATCAGATTTAAAGAATAATAATAAATAATTATTTTTTGCAACATCTAACTATTAGCATGTAATAGGTTTTTATAATTATCCACAAAAAATGCTATTATAGTTGCGTCTAATTATTATATTTTATCTCATAGATGAACTTTCATTTATTACAATTAGATTTATAAAATAATAATAAATTATTATTTTTTTGCAAGGATTTGTGTTGTTAGTCTTTGGAATTTTATAAAGTTTGATATTTACAAAATTTGAAATATGAATTAAGAATTTAATTATAAAAAATGAATAGTAAAATTTTAATTTAATTATAAAAACGTGTTGGCAGGCGGGTTGGGCAGGCCAACACGTTTAATTATTAGTTTAATTATATAATAATAAATGTTATTAATATGCTTAAAAAAATATTATTAATAGACTTAACAATTTTCGATGCCAAAAGTTGTGGTATTATTAATAGGTTTAACAATCACCTATGCAAAAAGTAGTGATATATTAATATAGCTGTTTGACTTCCAAATTCCAATCTTAAACTTTTTCCCCAGAAGTTTAAATTTAAAATTTAGATTGTTTTTTATCAACTATAAATATATTTTTATAATTTCTAATACATTTTTTGTTTAATCTATAATTTCATATTAAACTCGAATTTATTATATATATATCTTTTTCCCACGACAGAAATATTAAATGTTGAACTCTTTTTCCACCTATCAAGTTTAAATTTTAAATATTAAATATTTTCTAACCCAATAGTAAGTATTATTAATAGACATAATAATTTTTTATATAAAAAGTAGTGAAAAATATCCATTAAAGGTTATGTACTTTCTCCAAATAATAGCTTTTAGTTATTCATTCATGACATATTTTTTCCGTGTTAATTATACTCTTTCAATAAAAAATTGAAAGTTTAATTTCTTTCTCTCATACTAAATTAAAATTTTTATTTTTATAATCTATTTTTTACAGAATGATAGAGGTCATTTCGATTTTATTTAAATTTAAAATTTAAATTCTTTTGTATTAATTATACATTTTTATATGATTTTTTCTCTTTTAATTTATGATTTTTATACGTTTTTAAAATTGGTTATACATGTATATTTAAAATGTTCATGTTAAATAATTTTGTTATTTTGCAATATTTTTTTAAATTTTTTATTTTTTTTATGCAGCATTGATAGGGCTAACAATTATTTATGCAAAAAATAGTGGAATATACAACAAAAGAAAAGTAGAGGTCTTTTTTACTCATAATATACAACAAAAGAAAAGTAGTGGGACATTAAGTGAGCTCTGTGACACCAAAATTATTGTCCAAATGTCTTCCCACCAATACAAAATTTAAAATTCAAAATTCAAATCCAAATTCAAAATTTAAATTTAAATGAAATTCGAAATTGAAAATAAATATTTCAGAAAACAATGAGTTATTATTAGTTTGAAAATACCAATGTAGAAAGCTGTGGGATATTAAATGAATTGTCTGCCACGAAAAATTGTTCACATAATTTTCCATTTTATTTATTTACAAATTTTGATTTTTTTAATATTTATTTAATTTAAAATATTTGTGTTTTTTTACAAAATATTTTGGTTTTTTTAATGATTATTTTTTAACAAAATAGTTTTTTTTTATACAGCATTGATATGGTTAACAATTACCCATAAAGAGAGTAATGAGATAATAAATGAGCTGTCTGCCACTAATAATTGTCCAAATGTTTTCCCACCACTACGAATTTTAAAATTCAAAATTCAAATTCAAATGAATTTCGAAATTTAAAATAAATATTTCAGAAAGCAATGAGTTATTATTAATATAAAGATTCAATGTAGAAAGCAGTAAGATATTAAATGAGTTATTATTATTTATTTACAAATATCGATTTCATTTTATATTTATTTAATTTAAAATATTTGCGTTTTTTACAAAATATTTTGTTTTTTAAATGATTATTTTTTACAAAATAGTTTTTTACGGTGCATTGATATGGTTAACAATTACCGATATAGAAAGTAATGAGATAATTATGAGCTGTCTGCCACCAATAATTGTCCAAATATTTTCCTACCACTACAAAGTTTAAAATTCAAAATTCAAAATCAAATGAAATTCAAAATTTAAAACAAATATTTGAGAAAACAATGATTTATTATTAATTTGAAAATTTCAATGTAGAAAGCAGTGGGATATTAACTGAGTTGTTTGCCACGAAAAATTATTCACATAATTTCCTATTGTATTTATTTACAATTTTGATTTTATTTTATATTTATTTAGTTTAAATTATTTGCGTCTTTTTACAAAACATTTTCATTTTTCTAATAATTATTTTTTAACCAAATAATTTTTTTTGTGCAGCATTGATATGGTCAACAATTATCCACGTTGAAAGTAATGAGATAATAAATGAGGTGTCTGCCACCAATAATTGTCCAAATATTTTCCCACCACCACAAAGTTTAAAATTCAAAATCAAAATTTAAATTTAAACGAAATTCGAAATTTATAATAAATATTTCAGAAAGCAAGTGTTTATTATTAATTTGGAAATTCCAACGTAAAAAGGAGTGGGATATTAAATGAGTTGTGTGCCACAAAAAATTATTCACATAATTGTCCATTTTATTTATTTACAAATTTTGATTTTATTTTATATTTACTTAAT
>JAVKPL010007050.1:0-28148 GCA_032173675.1 Gastrolobium villosum
GGCTATCAGCTGGCACACTTTTGTGAATGCAACCGTTATCCCTTCTACGAACAAAAGTGATGTTAATGTCGAAAGGGCTGTGCTATATTATGTGCTGATGGGGGACAAAAATCTGAATATTGCTGCCATTTTATCTGACAGGATTGTCCACATGATTACCCAGAGCAAGGAAAATAATCTATTGGCTCACAGTTCTTTAATCTCCAATCTGTGTATTAAAGCTGGGGTTGAAATTCCTGCTAATGAGCCATTGGATGTAAAGGCTGAAAGGCCTATGACAAAAACTGCCTTGGAAGGTTATTACAAGGAATCTGAAAAACATGCAGCATGGCTTCTCAATAGCCAGGGAAATCCTATACCCCCTCCAGAGCCACAGGATCCGCCAGTACCTCAGGCACCTCCAGCATCCCAGACATCAGCAGCATCCTCATCTGCTCGTCAGCCACTCTATGAGGATTCTCCGATCATACTCGAGATGCATGCCATGATGAAGGCCATGTGCTTGAAGATGGGGATTGATCCAGCAGATCCTCCTAGCTCTTTCCAGCAGTATACTATGGAGGAGTGATCATTGGCTGTTGTTACTTTTATTTATTTTCGGACATTGTTAAATTTTGTGTTTTGTTTTAAATGACCAATAGGATTTTGTTAGGGTCAAGTACTTTTTGGATATGAACATCTCAGGGTCTCTCTCACTGTTTTGCTGATATATTATTGTTAATGATGTGTGCTTTAATTGCGCAGCTGTTCTTATCGATTGAACTTAGTTATTGCTGGGGACAGCAATTTCTAAAATCTGGGAATGGTGGATGACCTTGCCCACCTGTTCTTGCACTTTAGCTGCAATTGTGGAACCACACTTCATTTCAGGGGAGATATTCGAACCAACTTACATTTTCAGTTGAAATATCTGTCTTAGCTTAAGCAATTTTAAAAATTCAGCAAATTTTTTTTTTTTTTTTTTGAAATATGCCTGTATGTATGTTGTTTGGAATATGCCTATTGATAATCTCAGATTTAGATGTTGCTTCCTTAAACAAATGATTGAATTCATCTTAGGAAGTACATTAAGCTTTGAAAGTTTTGGCATGATGTCACTTGGCATGAGTAGAGATTAGAATTGTTCGTCTGTCTGAAATTATGTGCTAAGATTGATGATATGCCTGATATCTCTGTGAATTCTAGTCTGAAATCATAGCCTTGAGGTTTGAGCCTAGACAGTAAAATTTTTCTGAGAGGCCTCACTGTACTGACACTCTAGAACTTGGTTTGTTTCTCTACAAGGCATGCATTTTAACTGATATGATAAGGCAATTTGTTCTTGATAGCTCTGGCCATAAAGCTCACCTGTATAATTAATCTTCCATTGTTATCCCTTTGAGGTTTGAACCTATTCATTGGTGATTACCAAATTGTTGCTTAACCTATCCATGATGAACTTACCCTAAGTGAGATTGATCTACTGATTTTTCTCAAAAAGAGAGAAAATATCTAAGGTAAGCTCCACTACACTAAGCAAATTTGGAAAGGGAAAATAAAAAAAAAAAAAAAAAAAAAAAAAGAGAAAGAAAAAGGAAAAAGAAAAACATGCGGGTGAAGCAGTGTGAATAAATTGGTCAAACATAGGAATTGACTTCCCGAAATTCTGTGGGCAAGTTAGTGGAGCAAAATTGATAAGTTCTCAGTGTCAATCTCATAGCATTTGAAGCCACTCTCCATACAAAATTCCTACCTTAGCCAGGCCAAATTAAAACCATTGAAAGTCCTTTGATCAGTTAAATGCATGTGTTTGAATCCTTCAATTTTAAGGATATTGAGAATATGATCAAGCCTATGGTAGTGTTTCAGCTGTGATGGTTATGTATGTCTGACACCCTAAAAACACAAGAGTGAGAGTGATATAGTTTGTCTTGGTGAGGGATGTTCAGATTACATTCATGAAATTGCAGAGAATTGATGGCATCATCAGAATTCTTGCAGAATTCAGTCAGGCATGACATAATGGTTTCTTCAAGTGTTTGGTTGATATTGTGTTGAAACACTGCTGTACGAAGTTCTAAGTTTGAATCAGTTTATTGCTGAGGACAGCAATGTTTAAATCTGGGAATTGTTTGATATGCTCCCAGCATATATACTTTTATAGATCAAAAACAGCAGGAAATCAGATCTAAAACTGTATATAAAAGTGTATATGTGGTGAAATTATTGAATAAAATTGTCAGACACTCTCTCACTCAAATTCTTCATGTTTACAGGAGGAAAATAACAAATAAAGGAGTAAGGAGAAGAATCAGACAGAAGCCCCACGCTCCAAGCGTAGGAATCCACGCTTGAAGCGTGGGAGGAGACTTCAGAACAGTGAGTCCACGCTGCAAGCGTGGAACTCCACGCTTGGAGCGTGGAAAAAGCAAAAATGGCAGAAGCTCCACGCTTGGAGCGTGGATCCTGCGCTCCAAGCGTGGGATTGAGAGAGACAGCTGTCAGTTGCAAGAAAGGAGGATTTTCAGGTTATAAAAAGGGCATAAGGCAACCCTAGGAGACACATCTGATATTCTACACAACTGAGATCATTCGGAGGCGGAAGTTCTGAGAAAGATCTCTTCTTCTACCTTTCTGTAGTTCTTTTAGTTTTTGTTTTTCAATTGAATTTTGGATTCTAGCCATGATAATGGTTGGCTAGAACCTCTTTGCTGTAGTTAGGGTCACGAACCCTTGTGAACCCCTGATACAATGGATTGAGTTTTTATGAATATATTTATCTTTTGAATTTCGTTCTATTCTGTTCGTATTGTTATTGTTATTATTAGATCCGATCAATCTAGTAAGTAATAATAAATCTGAGGATTAGGGCCAACAAGAGGGATCTGAGGTCTTTAATCCGGAAAGGGGATAGAACGACGGTATGAACATGATCTAGACATAGACATGATTCATATTGTAGATGTTTCAATTATCGATCGTTATGCTTGATCTCATATAGGGCACCTCAAGGAATTAGGGTTCTATATGAGATTAAAGGGTTAATTCCTCAAGGGATTGAGAATTAACTATTGATACTTTTATCTGATAATTATCTAAGTTCACGATTTATATATTAATACTTAACTTAATCCAGAGTAAAAGGTGGGGATCATTGGTGAGTGTTCCCTACTACAGCGCTTTTCTCATATATTTAACCCTTATTTCAATTCTTTTTCAAAAAGAACCAAAAACAAGTCTTTTAAATTTACAGATCAAATTTCCACACAATCCTGACATTCGTGTCAAAACCCTTTTGAAATATTTAATCTTAAAAGAAAGAGTTTTAATTGATTTAAACACACTCTCTGTGGATACGAACTGTGATTTATCACTGTATTACTTGCGCGATTCGGTACACTTGCCGATCTACGTCACTTTTCTTTCAACAGATTAAAAGCTTTAAGACATGCATCATCAAAATGAAATTCAGAATCCTTTTCTAAAAGTTGGCTCAATGGTTTAGCTATAGCTATCTTAGAAAAGTCTTTGATAAATCTCCTATAAAACCCAGCATGTCCTAGAAAACTTCTAACACTAGTCACATTGTTAGGATGAGGAAGTTTTTCAATCAACATCAATTTTGCTTCATCAAACTCAATCCCTTTCTCAGATATCTTATGACCTAAAACAATTCCCTCTTGTACCATAAATTGACATTTTTCCCAGTTAAGTACAAGATTAGTTTCTTGGCATCTTTTTAGAACATGAGTTAAATTATGCAAACATAAATCAAAACAAGAGCCAAAAACGGAAAATTCATCCATAAATACCTCAAGATTTTTCTCCACCAAGTCAGAAAAGATGGTGAGCATGCACCTCTGAAATATAGCAGGTGCATTGCATAGACCAAATGACATTCGTCTATAAGCAAATACTCCAAACGGGCAAGTGAAGGCTATTTTCTCTTGGTCTTCTAGTGCGACTGGGATTTGGTTGTAACCACAATATCTATCCAGGAAACAGTAATAAGTATGACCCGCCAATCTTTCTAACATCTGGTCAACAAAAGGAAGTGGAAAGTGATCCTTCCTTGTGGCAGCATTCAACCTCCGGTAATCCACACACATTCTCCAACCAGTAATAGTTCTGGTCAGAATAAGTTCATTTTTCTCATTATGGACTACAGTGATACCTCCATTTTTCGGAATAGTTTGCACTGGACTCACCCAAGCAGTATCCAAAATCGGGTAAATCATACCAGCATCAAGAAGTTTCATCACTTCTTTTCTCACCACCTCTTTCATTGTTGGATTAAGCCTCCTTTGAGGCTGCCTTACTGGTCTGAGCTCATCCTCCATGAGGATTTTGTGAGAACAAAATGAGAGATTTATACCCTTCAAATCAGAAATAGACCACCCTATGGCAGTCTTATGTTCTTTTAGCACTTCAATCAGTCTTCTTTCTTGCTTAGAAGACAATGCCTTATTAATGATAACGGGGTAAGTGTCCTCATCACCTAAGAAGATATATTTAAGAGTTTTAGGAAGCTCTTTCAACTCCACTTTTGGGGTACCATCTTCCTTTTCAGAATCTTTCTTCTCAAGAACTTCAAACTCCTCATTCTTTTCTTCCTTAAAAGGAACAATTTCATGCGCTTCAAGTTCTTCATCAAGCTTTTGACTAGAAGATATTTCTTCTTCCACCACTTGCTCTAGAACATCAAGTCTAAAACAATCACCTTTATCATAAGATTGTTTCATGGAGTCAAAGACGTTGTTGGTGATAGTCTCCTCATTCATTCTTAACTCAAGCTTCCCATTTTCAACATCAATCATGGCCCGAGCAGTAGCCAAGAAAGGTCTACCCAACAATAAAGGCACTTGAGTACCCTCTTCCATATCCAACACCACAAAATCTGCTGGGAAGATGAACTTGTCCACTTTAACTAGAACATCTTTAACAATATCACTCGGCCTCCTCAAAGATCTATCAGCAAGTTGAAGAGAGACCATAGTGGGTTTTAATTCAGTAATTCTCATAGATTTACAAACAGATAATGGCATCAAATTTATACTTGCCCGAAGATCACACAATGCTCTGCCGACATCAGTATTACCAATAGCAATTGGAATGTTGAAGCTCCCTGGATCACGAAGCTTGGGAGGAAACTTCTTCTGTATTATGGCACTACACTCCTCAGTGAGTGTTACTGTCTGACATTCCTGCAGCTTGTGTTTTCTGGATAACAAGTCCTTCATGAACTTGGCATAATTAGGCATATTAGCCAAAGCTTCAGCAAAGGGTATATTTACATGCAAATTTTTGAAGATATCAATAAATCTGGCATATTGCTGCTTCTGAGCATCTTTCTTGAATCTTTCAGGATAAGGTGCCATGGCTCTCACATATTCAGGACTCAACTCAAAATTCTTCTTTTTAGGAACAATGGGTTGCTTTCTTCCTCACCTTTCTGAAGAGGCTTCTCATCATCAGAATGAATTACCACTTCTTTTTCTGGCTCCTTAACCTCCTTAAGCTTCTCATCAGTTCCCACATTTATGTTTGGCTTTTCTAGAGCTGCTACCACTTTACCACTTCGAGTTGTGATAGCCATACAATCATCCTTCGGATTGGTAACTGTGTTACTAGGAAAGGTACCTGGAGTTCTATCAGCTATTTGTTTAGCCAGTTGGCCAATTTGATTCTCCAAATTTCTGATAGAGGCATTTGTGTTCTTTGTGTTAGCTCTAGTTTCCTCCATGAAAGCACTAGAATGTTGAGCCATTTGTCCTACTAGTTTCTCCAAATCAGAAGGTTCAGTATTGGTGGGGGCTGCAAATAGTTGTTAGACTTGAAATCAAGACTAGTTCCCTGCACCCTCATTTGAAAGTTATTACTTCCAGAAGAAAAATTCTAATTCCTTGGAATATTTTATGGCAGAGGTCTTTGATCATACCAAATGCCATTCACATGCACTTGTTGAGGAGGATCAGAAGATAGCAAAGAAGTGAAAGTAAACTGGCCTTTGAAGGCTGATGCATGTAAGGTGTAAAACAAAATTTTTACTGCGGAACATACATGCACACATAGGTTCATGCTTTAAGACAACATGATGTTACCTTATTTTTGGCCTGATCAGTCAGGGAGATCAGATGTCAGGCTTGAAGGGTTCAAACCCTCTAATGGTGATCCACACCACCGTTCGTCGATGATGCAAGAACCCTTTCTTGAAAGCCACCAGATGAACACCACAGTGAGGCTTGCTATGCGCACAAGTGGTGAAGGTGGAGGCTAGGTATTCTGTTTGGAAAGGTGTAGTGAGCTACACTACAGAATGATGCATAGATGGAGGAGAGTTGGCTAGGTTTTCTCAAAACCCTAAGGTGTGGAACAAGTGTTATGCGCACACTTGGAGAGGAGGAGGGATTTAAATCATTCAAAATGAAAACAAAATTTCAAACCCATTTGAAATTTGCGCATGGATTAGGGAGGATAAGGTGGAGCTGTTGCAAAATCAATTTTGCCAACAACCTCCAATCTTATCCACGTGAAATTAAGTTCAAAATAATTTAAACTTAAATTCATAAACTATCATATAGTATAAACTTTTCATGCGCATAATTCAGCCCTAGAAGGGGTCCAAATATATTGAGTAGTTGCATTCAAAATTTGAATCAACTCACCCACTGATTCCCTCAACCACCAAATCTGAATGGAGCTATGTTTTAAGTGATAAGATGTCATCCTTATCACTTAAACTTGCGCACCAAACAGCCAAGGAAGTGCTCCAAAGATGCTTCTTGATCCAAGGAATATGCTCCAATAAGATCCTGTCTTATCCTTTTGTTATGAAACAACTTTTCAAAACCAATTCAAATTCGAATTCAAACACTTGAATTCAAACGTTCAAACATTCAAATTCAAAATTCAAAATTCAAAATTTCAAATTTCAAATTCAAAATTCAAATTCCAAATCCAAATTCAAATTTCAAATTTCAAATTTCAAATTCAAAATTCGAATTTCAAAATTCATATTCTAAATTCAAATTTCAAAATTCAAATTTCAAATTCAAAATTCGAAATTCAAATATTTGATTATTAATTTAACTAATTAAATTAATTAGTAATGGCTTGGACTATCCAAGCCCATTACTAAGCTCCATGCACCACCCACCCATTTAGGTGGGCTTCCAAACAGCTTCTTGGGCTAACAACCATTATTAGGCCCAATACCTTTAAAGTTAGTCCATCATGACTACAAGGTGTTAGTGTGTGACCCATTAGGTCCAACTTAGCTTCTGACATAACTGGGCTTGGGCCCAACAAGCCCACAACCCAATTAATGACAACACAGAGCACTAGCAATGCTTTGTTGCCCCAGAACTAGTCAGATTAATGACTTGATCATCCTATTGCACATATTTCGTTACCGTATGTATTTCCCTTCGTCTCGGTTATCTTCCCATTAACCTAGGGTAAGGAAATGTATCAACCCCTGCGGTTTAGGGTAAGCTTTATTTGAAATAGGGAATCTTCAATTTACTGACTCTAAAGGCAGATCATCTCATGATCTCTTTTACTATGCATAGATTCCCGAGTCCCTGTAAATGTCATCCCGATTTCTCCGGTTTACAGATAACCTAATCTCTCACAGAGATTTGACGAATTCCTTCAGCTTATTACCCTAGCCCTGTGCCCTTTAAGGACACGCCCAACAGTATACCTATGAGTCTCCATGTTTCAGGCAGACGAGGCATACAATCAAAACATGCCTTCAAGAACACAGTCTAGGTAATAACTTCTGGTCTAAGGAAAGACATACCCAAACATAAAGAGATTACTCTAATGACACTATCTGTGAGATTTCCTCATAGAGTCTCTTTTGGGTCTGTTCAGTGCGAGCTATACTCTTATAGGTCCACCCACGACTTTAGCTAAGATATCTCCATATCTGCAGCTCATGAGGTCTTTACCTTGTATCCATATACAAGTAGATAAGTCGTACTAGTCTTTACTCGAGATCACTGATCCCCAAAATCAGTGTCTCTAGACTAGGAACATATAATTAGGAATAGACATACAATATCCTTGAATCCTCATGATCATGATCTCATCACAGATACTCAAGAGATACCTGTTCTATTCCAAGGGGTTTATCCAGTTCGTTCATATAATATTAACAGTAATATCGAGACACAATATGAAACTGAATAAATAGTGCTTTCATTTATTTGCGACAAACAAAGTTCTACATCTAGTGTCCTTTATTTAATCAAAAGATTGTCTGTAGGACACCCATATGCTAACAAGCTCCCACTTGGCCTAGAGCCAATCAGACCTAAGTCGTATGCCCAAAGCCTCATAATGACTATCATGTTTTCTCTGAGAAACAGCCTTTGTCAGAGAATCGGCCAGGTTATCGTCTGTGGGAACATAATCCATTTTTACATCATTCCTATCAATGATTTCTCTAATCATATGATATCTGCGGAGCACGTGTTTAGATATTTGATGAAACCTAGGTTCCTTTGACTGCGCAATGGCTCCTGTGTTGTCGTAAAGCAACTGTATGGGCTCATCCATGCTTGGAACCACCCTTAGTTCATTTATGAACTTCTTGATCCACACTGCCTCCTTAGCTGCTTCTGAAGCAGCTATGTATTCAGCCTCTGTCGTTGAATCTGCTGTTGTCTCCTGCTTGGAACTTTTCCAAGACACTGCCCCACCATTTAAGGTGAATACGAATCCTGACTGTGACTTGCAGTCATCTCTGTCACTCTGAAAGCTGGCATCAGTGAACCCTTTCACTGTTAACTCATTAACCCCACCATAGACCAGAAACGCATCCTTAGTTCTTCTTAAGTATTTAAGGATGGTTTTGACTGCCGTCCAGTGACCCTCTCCAGGGTCTGACTGGTATCTGCTCGTAATGCTTAAAGCATATGAGACATCTGGTCTCGTACATATCATGGCATACATGATGGATCCAATAGCCGAAGCGTATGGAATTCCATTCATGCGATCATTCTCAGGCTGTGACTTAGGACACATAGCCCTTGATAGGTGTACCCCATGACTGACAGGAAGAAAACCCCTTTTCGACCCTTCCATGCTAAACCTCTTTAACATCTTGTCAACGTACGTGGATTGAGATAAACCCAGCAGCCTCTTGGATATATCTCTATAGATCTTTATACCAAGTATAAAGGCTGCCTCTCCCAAATCCTTCATGGTAAAGTTTTCTGAAAGCCACTCTTTCGTTATTTTTAATGTGGGGATGTCATTTCCTATTAGCAATATGTCATCTACATAAAGCACTAGGAAGACGACATTACTCCCACTAACCTTTCTGTAAACACAAGGTTAGTCCTCGTTCTTGATAAAACCGTTACTCTTAACGACTTCATCAAAACGTATATTCCAACTCCTTGATGCTTGCTTTAGCCCATATATTGACCTTTGTAGTTTGCATATCATATGCTCCTGATCTTTGTTTTCAAAGCCTTCAGGTTGTGTCATGTACACTTCCTCCTTCAAGAACCCATTCAAGAAGGCGGTCTTGACATCCATTTGCCAAATTTCATAGTCGTGGTATACTGCTATTGCAAGCATGATCCTAATAGATTTGATCATGGCAACTGGTGAGAAAGTTTCATCATAGTCAACTCCTTGTCTTTGATGATACCCTTTCACCACCAACCTAGCTTTGTAGGTCTGAACGTTGCCATCTGCATCAGTCTTTCTTTTAAAGACCCATTTATTACCGATAGGAACTATTCCTTGCGGTTTAGGAACCAAGGTCCATACCTTGTTCTGATACATCAAATCCATTTCAGATTCTATGGCTTCAAGCCATCTTGAGGAGTCAACATCTTTGACCGCCTCCTCGTAGTTACTTGGTTCATCATCCTCAACAGTTTGCTGATTCTCAATCACAAACCCGTACCTCTCAGGTGGATGGATGACCCTCGTAGATCTACGGAGTTGTGTGTTTACTTCTCCATTGGAGAACGTCACATGCGGAGCAGACTCGGGTTCCTCAATCTGTTCTTGTGGATCTTGCACTTCTTCAAGATCAATCTTACTCCCACTGCCTCCTTGAGAGATCAAATCCTTGTCAAGGAACTCAGCATTCTTTGACACAAACACTTTGTGTTCTTCCATGGAGTAGAAGTAGTATCCCTTAGTACCTTTAGGATACCCCACAAATAGACATTTAGTACTCTTAGCACTAAGCTTGTCTGATGTCAACGCTTTGACATAAGCTGGCGATCCCCATACCCTGAGGTAACTCAGGTTGGGTCTCTTACCACTCCATATCTCATATGGTGTGGTCTGAACAGATTTAGACGGTACCCTATTTAGAAGGTATGCCGCTGTGTCTAAGGCATATCCCCAAAACGATTTTGGAAGTTGAGTCTCACTCATCATAGACCTAACCATGTCTAACAAGGTCCTGTTCCTCCTTTCGGAGACACCGTTTTGGTGTGGTGTGTAAGGAGCAGTAAATTATGAGAGAATTCCATTTTCTCTCAGATAACCCTGAAACTCGTGGCTCAAATATTCACCACCACGATCTGATCGTAATGTCTTAATCATCTTGCCACGTTGTTTCTCCACTTCATTCCTAAACTCTTTGAACTTTTCAAACGCTTCAGATTTATATCTCATTAGGTATATATACCCAAATCTTGATTTGTCATCTGTAAAGGTAATGAAATAAGAATATCAACCTCTAGCCTCAATATACATTGGGCCACATACATCAGTATGAATGAGTTCTAATAACTCACTAGCCCTATGACTCTCAAGCCCTTTGGGCTTTTGTTGAATCATTTTCCCAGCTAGACAAGATTCACACTGTCCATAGGATTCCAAATCCATGGAGTCCAGGTATTCATCTCTATGCATCCTAGACAATCTTGTTTCATTTATGTGCCCTAGTCTACAGTGCCAAAGATAAGATTGATTATCCGTCCTAGGTCGTTTCACATCTATATTGAGCACTTCATTTCCCATTTCCAACACATACAATCCATTTATTAAAGAAGCAGTACCGTAAACCATATCATTCAAAATGATAGAAAAAGTACCATCCCTAATACTGAAAGTATATCCATCTTGTTCTAAACAAGAAATTGAAATAATGTTTCTAGAAATTTGCGGAACATAAAGACAATTATTCAAATGTAATAAAAGGCCCGTAGGCAAAATAAGGTCAGCATCTCCAACTGAATGAGCAGCAACCCTTGCTCCATTACCAACGCGGAGATCCACCTCGTTTCTATCCAATCTCCTTGGGCTCCTAAGTACCTGCAACATATTGCAGATATGAGAACCACATCCGGTATCCAATACCCATGAGGATGGATTAGCATAAGAATAATTTATCTCAATCATGAAAATACATGAGGCAGAAGCATCACCATGCTTCTTGTCCTTCACATTGTTCAGGTAGTCTGGACAATTCCTCTTCCAGTGGCCTTTCTTGCCACAATGGAAGCACTCAGCATCACCCTTGTCCTTAGGTGCCTTCTTACCCTTCTTCTTGCCCTTCTTCTTCTTGGATTTTCCTTTGGGCTAAAGGGGGTCACCTTTTGCAGGCTCCTTACCCTTTCCCTTGGCTTTGCTAGGCCCACCAATCAAAAGAGCCTGTGTCCTATCCTTCTTGATAGACACTTCAGCTGTTGTTAACATGCTTAACAACTCAGGCAAGCTCACTTGCATCCCATGCATATTGTAATTCATGATGAATTGATTGAAGGAAGGTGGAAGTGAGGTGAGGACTAAGTCATTACTTAGCTCGGCATCCATGATGAAGCCTAGGTTTCCTAGCTTCTCAATCAGCCCGATCATCTTGAGAACATGGCTGCCAACAGACATGCTCTCAGTCATCCTACAAGAGAACAGTTCTCTTGAGGCCTCATACCTCTCATGCCTGCCTTTAATATCATACAACTCCTTGAGATGTACGATAATAGAGGGAGCATCCATATGCTCATGCTGCTTTTGCAGTTCAGGCGACATGGATGCCAACATGATGCATACTGCCATCACATTGTCATCCAAGTGTTGTTGGTGGGTTACGAAATCAAATTCCGCAAACCCTTCTTCCCCTTCCCGTGGAGCTACGGGTATTACAGCATCTAAAACGTAGGCAACCTTTTCGGCCCTTAGAACTATTCTTAGGTTCCGATACCAGTCCATAAAATTTGAACCGGTCAGTTTATTCGTATCGAGTATTGAACGCAGTGACATTGGATTAGTCATACTATAAGCTGAAAAGGATGTAAAGATAGTTTTAGTTAATATACGGTTATGTAGTTAAAAGCAAATTATTAAAGACTTGAAATAATTTGCCCCTCCCACTATTTTATCTAAGTCAATGACCCTTCCTTTTGACTTAGGGTTAATCTACTTTAGATTTTACCTTAGTGGGATTAAGAGTGCGATTATTTATTTTAATCTCCGTCTGAGATCGCAAGATTAATTTAAATAAATGGTTGATCTTTATCAACAGTATCTCATACCCTCTCTTAACATTAGGTTGACAACTCTTTGTCACTTAGTGGTGCATCTCATGCAACCAACCTAGCACCATTACCCTAAGCACATAAGCCCGGCTGTGCCTGCAACTTATGTCTTAGTTAAGCATTAAACCAGCACCCTAAGTGTCTTACACTTCAAACACTACTCTAGCCCAACGAAATAGTGGGTCCCAACTGAGTTGTGGAGCACCACTATGTAGAAGAGCTTTGAGTATCATTGGTGGTGGGAGGTAATCATATGCTTAATTATTTATTCCTTTTAAGGGTTCCTTTTATCTTGGGGTTAATTAGGTCCCATCAAACGCATATTGTAAGTTATCATGCTAGTCGTTACCTATGTCAAACATCTATCGGTATACACTAGTCGCTATTGGACAAACATAATAACCATACAAAATGCGGTTTGCCCAATTCATGCATACTAGACGTCCTAATCATACATGCATATAAACAGTTTATATTGAGACAGCCATGGTGCTCGCGCTTTTGTCCCTTTTGCTTCTTTAAGCAACGGCCGCTTGTCGTCTATACGCCACTAGCCTATTTCTCTAATTACAAATAATTAAAGAAACTCCATAACATTTTGGAGGGACAAAAATACAAAATTTAAATTACAAATACAATTGTAAATTAAAAGGCGCGATTACACATTAATTTAAAATTCAAAATTCAAATCCGGGCACCATGACCATCCCCTACCTTTTTGTACCTGAAAAGTTCAAAACTTGCAAACACAAACATTATATTATCACATAATATTTTCACATGTATTTTGACATTTAACATTTAAACATCAAAATAACATCAAGATTCATAATCTTAAATTTCTCATTGGCCGAATTTAAAAAACAATTTTAATTCAAATTTTGTTAATTCTTTCTTAAAGAAAACAAAATTAAACCATGCATGGAGCCATAAACCCCTTCATGGCCGAATCATATAGGTGACTATATGATAAATTTTGTCACAAAATTTCATGCATATAAACATGACACAATTCATGGAGAAAAATAAGAAATCATTCAAAGTACTCTTAGTACCCTCCATGGCCGAATCTACCCTTTCAAAAAGGGTGTTCCTTTTAAAACTTTCATAAAGAAAAAGAAACTAAACCATGATGCATAATGTTTTATGAACACAGAATCAAATTTACATGTTCATAAAAACAAAAACTTTAACACTTTAAAGGATTTGTGATTCAAAATCCATATGCAGAATTTAAACTTTAACCCTTTAAAGATTTTTGACCGTGAAAAACTTCTTTCACAAACAAGGTACCATCACCCGTCGATGGTAAAGCAACCGGGCTCTGATACCACTTGAAAGTAAATACTTTAAGACAGCATGATGTTACCTTGTTTTTGGCCTGATCAGTCAGGGAGATCAGATGTCAGGCTTGAAGGGTTCAAACCCTCTAATGGTGATCCACACCACCGTTCGTCAATGATGCAAGAACCCTTTCTTGAAAGCCAACAGATGAACACCACAGTGAGGCTTGCTATGCGCACAAGTGGTGAAGGTGGAGGCTAGGTATTCTGTTTGGAAAGGTGTAGTGAGCTACCCTACAGAATGGTGCATAGATGGAGGAGAGTTGGCTAGGTTTTCTCAAAACCCTAAGGTGTGGAACAAGTGTTATGCGCACACTTGGAGAGGAGGAGGGATTTAAATCATTCAAAATGAAAACAAAATTTCAAACCCATTTGAAATTTGCGCATGGATTAGGGAGGATAAGGTGGAGCTGTTGCAAAATCAATTTTGCCAACAACCTCCAATCTTATCCACATTAAATTAAGTTCAAAATAATTTAAAATTAAATTCATAAACTATCATATAGTATATACTTTTCATGCGCATAATTCAGCCCTAGAAGGGGTCCAAATATATTGAGTTAGTTGCATTCAAAATTTGAATCAACTCACCCACTGATTCCCTCAACCACCAAATCTGAATGGAGCTTTGTTTTAAGTGATAAGATGTCATCCTTATCACTTAAACTTGCGCACCAAACAGCCAAGGAAGTGCTCTAAAGATGCTTCTTGATCCAAGGAATATGCTCCAATAAGATCCTGTCTTATCCTTTTGTTATGAAACAACTTTTCAAAACCAATTCAAATTCGAATTCAAACACTTGAATTCAAACGTTCAAACATTCAAATTCAAAATTCAAAATTTCAAAATTCAAATTCAAAATTCGAAATTCAAAATTCAAATCCAAATTCAAATTTCAAAATTCAAATTTCAAATTTCAAATTCAAAATTCGAATTTCGAAATTCATATTCTAAATTCAAATTTCAAAATTCAAATTTCAAATTCAAAATTCGAAATTCAAATATTTGATTACTAATTTAACTAATTAAATTAATTAGTAATGGCTTGGACTATCCAAGCCCATTACTAAGCTCCATGCACCACCCACCCATTTAGGTGGGCTTCCAAACAGCTTCTTGGGCTAACAACCATTATTAGGCCCAATATCTTTAAAGCTAGTCTATCATGACTACAAGGTGTTAGTGTGTGACCCATTAGGTCTAACTTAGCTTCTGGCATAACTGGGCTTGGGCCCAACAAGCCCACAACCCAATTAATGACAACACAGAGCACTAGTAATGCTTTGTTGCCCCAGAACTAGTCAGATTAATGACTTGATCATCCTATTGCACATATTTGGTTACCGTATATATTTCCCTTCGTCTCGGTTATCTTCCCATTAACCTAGGGTAAGGAAATGTATCAACCCCTGCGGTTTAGGGTAAGCTTTATTCGAAATAGGGAATCTTCAATTTACTGACTCTAAAGGCAGATCATCTCATGATCTCTTTTACTATGCATAGATTCCCGAGTCCTGTAAATGTCATCCCGATTTCTCCGGTTTACAGATAACCTAATCTCTCACAGAGATTTGACGAATTCCTTCAGCTTATTACCCTAGCCCTGTGCCCTTTAAGGACACGCCCAACAGTATACCTATGAGTCTCCATGTTTCAGGCAGACGAGGCATATAATCAAAACATGCCTTCAAGAACACAGTCTAGGTAATAACTTCTGGTCTAAGGAAAGACATACCCAAACATAAAGAGATTACTCTAATGACACTATCTGTGAGATTTCCTCATAGAGTCTCTTTTTGGGTCTGTTCAGTGCGAGCTATACTCTTATAGGTCCACCCACGACTTTAGCTAAGATATCTCCATATCTGCAGCTCATGAGGTCTTTATCTTGTATCCATATACAAGTAGATAAGTCATACTAGTCTTTACTCGAGATCACTGATCCCCAAACTCAGTGTCTCTAGACTTGGAACATATAATTAGGAATAGACATGCAATATCCTTGAATCCTCATGATCGTGATCTCATCACAGATACTCAAGAGATACATGTTCTATTCCAAGGGGTTTATCCAGTTCGTTCATATAATATTAACAGTAATATCGAGACACAATATGAAACTGGATAAATAGTGCTTTCATTTATTTGCGACAAACAAAGTTCTACATCTAGTGTCCTTTATTTAATCAAAACATTGTCTCTAGGACACCCATATGCTAACAAGAAGGACATTCATTAGATTCATGATTGTCCTTGCAATATTCACAAACAACAGAAGCGGCTTGAGCTTGAACACTAGAAAGCTGCATCTTATCGAGCCTTGAAGTTAAATTTGCCATCTGCTGAGATAATAATTTATTTTCATCTAACAGCACATCATTGCCATCTAGCTGAAGGATACCTCTCTTAGGCTTGGCTGAAAAACCTTCACTTTCATTAGCAGCCATTCTTTCAATCAGCTCCAGAGTCTCATTTGCTCTCAAGGATTTAATACTACCACCTGTTGCACCATTCAACACCATCCGAATTTCGGGTTTACAACCGTTGAAGAAGATTCTCACCTGATTACTAGTAGTCAAGCTATAATGTGGACACCTCCTCATTAAATCCTTAAATCGGTTCCATGCTGCAAACATAGTTTCAACCTCAGCTTGAGTGAGATTTGTGATATCATTCACCATCTGATTGTATCTCTCCATTGAGAAGAACTCAGCAAAGAACTTTTGAGACAAATCATCCCATGTTGGAATGCTTCTTGCAGGCTGCCTTTCCAACCAATTAAGAACCTTTCCCTTAACAACAAAAGGGAACAACCTCAACCGGATTGCATCATTGGATACCTGAGGATATTTGGTTGAATCACAAATCATCAAGAATCTGTCTATTAACCTGTGAGGGTCTTCATTCTCCTCTCCACCAAACTGAGCTCTCTCCACCAATTGAATATTGGAAGACTTGAGCTCCCAATTGTTGTTGGCAACATCAGGCTGAAAAATGCTCGAGTTGGGCCAGTTGAAAGATGGAGTCAGAATAGTATCCATGAATGGATTATCTGCATCATTGTTTCCTGCCATGATTTGTGTTTCTTCAGACAGAGTCTCTAACTCGTTGAATGCAAACTTCTTCCGAGCAAGTTTTCTGTTTCTCTTTTCAGTCTTTGTGATTTCCGAATCAAATGGAAATTCTGCAATTTTACCTCGCATACAACTCAGAAAAGAGATTAGTGGCACTTTTCAAATATCACACAAAAATAAAAAAAATAATCACAAAATCCAATCTTAAAGATCAAGATTATATGATATAAGAAACATCAATCCCCGACAATGGTGCCAAAAACTTGATGCTCACCGGTAAGTGTACCGATCGCATAAGTAATACGGTGATAAGAAAAGTATCATCTCCACGGGGATTGTGATCAAATATCAAATAATCGTTCTTTTTAAGATGGGAATAGTTCAAATAAGTGTGACAAATATTATTGATTTTGAGTAATAATAAGAACTAAAATAAAAACGTATTTTAGGAATTTTGTTATGAAAATAAAACAGAGATTGATTTTGTAAAAATATGAGAAGGCATTATAGCTAGAGTGTGTTAGCATATGGGTGTCCTAGAGACAATCTTTTGATTAAATAAAGGACACTAGATGTAGAACTTTGTTTATCGCGAATAAATGTAAGCACTATTTATTCAGTTTCATATTGTGTCTCGATATTACTGTTAATATTATATGAACAGACTGGATAAACCCCTTGGAATAGAACAGGTATCTCTTGAGTATCTGTGATGAGATCACGATCATGAGGATTCAAGGATATTGCATGTCTATTCCTAATTATATGTTCCTAGTCTAGAGACACTGATTTTGGGGATTAGTGATCTCGAGTAAAGACTAGTACGACTTATCTACTTGTATATGGATACAAGATAAAGACCTCATGAGCTGCAGATATGGAGATATCTTAGCTAAAGTCGTGGGTGGACCTATAAGAGTATAGCTCGCACTGAACAGACCCAAAAGAGACTCTATGAGGAAATCTCACAGATAGTGTCATTAGAGTAATCTCTTTATGTTTGGGTATGTCTTTCCTTAGACCAGAAGTTATTACCTAGACTGTGTTCTTGAAGGCATGTTTTGATTGTATACCTCGTCTGCCTGAAACATGGAGACTTATAGATATACTGTTGGACGTGTCCTTAAAGGGTACAGGGCTAGGGTAATAAGCTGAAGGAATTCGTCAAATCTCTGTGAGAGATTAGGTTATCTGTAAACCGGAGAAATCGGGATGACATTTACAGGGACTCGGGAATCTATGCATAGTAAAAGAGATCATGAGATGATCTGCCTTTAGAGTCAGTAAATTGAAGATTCCCTATTTCGAATAAAGCTTACCCTAAACCGCAGGGGTTGATACATTTCCTTACCCTAGGTTAATGGGAAGATAACCGAGACGAAGGGAAATAGATACGGCAACCAAATATGTGCAATAGGTTGATTAAGTCATTAATCTGACTAGTTATGGGGCAACAAAGCATTGCTAGTGCTCTGTGTTGTCATTAATTGGGTTGTGGGCTTGTTGGGCCCAAGCCCAGTTATTTCAGAAGCTAAGTTGGACCTAATGGGTCACACACTAACACCTTGTAGTCATGATGGACTAGCTTTAAAGGTATTGGGCCTAATAATGGTTGTTAGCCCAAGAAGCTGTTTGGAAGCCCACCTAAATGGGTGGGTGGTGCATGGAGTTTAGTAATGGGCTTGGATAGTCCAAGCCTTTACTAATTAATTTAATTAGTTAAATTAATAATCAAATATTTGAATTTCGAATTTTGAATTTGAAATTTGAATTTTGAAATTTGAATTTAGAATTTGAATTTCGAAATTCGAATTTTGAATTTGAAATTTGAAATTTGAAATTTGAATTTTGAATTTGAATTTGAATTTTGAGATTCGAATTTTGAATTTGAAATTTAAAATTTTGAATTTTGAATTTTGAATTTGAATGTTTGAACGTTTGAATTCAAGTGTTTGAATTCGAATTTGAATTGGTTTTGAAAAGTTGTTTCATAACAAAAGGATAAGACAGGATCTTATTGGAGCATATTCCTTGGATCAAGAAGCATCTTTGGAGGCAATTCCTTGGCTGTTTGGTGCACAAGTTTAAGTGATAAGAATGTCATCTTATCACTTAAAACAAACCTCCATTCAGATTTGGTGGTTGAGGGAATCAGTGGGTGAGTTGATTCAAATTTTGAATGCAACTACTCAATATATTTGGACCATTTCTAGGGCTGAATTATGCACATGAAAAGTATATACTATATGATAGTTTATGAATTTAAGTTTAAATTATTTTGAACTTAATTTCATGTGGATAAGATTGGAGGTTGTTGGTAAAATTTGTTTTGTAACAGCTCCACCTTATCCTCCCTAATCCATGCGCAAATTTCAAATGATTTTGAAATTTTGTTTTCATTTTGAATGATTTAAATCCCTCCTCCTCTCCAAGTGTGCGTATAACATGACTTGTTCCTCACCTTAGGGTTTTAAGAAAACCTAGCCAATTCTCCTCCATCTATGCATCATTCTGTAGTGTAGTTCACTACACCTTTTTCAAACAGAATACCTAGCTTCCACCTTCACCACTTGTGCGCATAGCAAGCCTCACTGTGGTGTTCATCTGGTGGCTTTCAAGAAAGGGTTCTTGCATCATTGACGAACGGTGGTGGATCACCATTAGAGGGTTTGAACCCTTCAAGCCTGACATCTGATCTCCCTGACTGATCAGGCCAAAAACAAGGTAACATCATGCTGTCTTAAAGCATGAACCTATGTGTGCATGTATGTTCCGCAGTAAAAATTTTTGTTTTACACCTTACATGCATCGGCCTTCATAGGCCAGTTTACTTTCAGAGTGCACTCACCAAATGATTCTCGCTTCTTACTCTAGATTGATTTACAATACTCATTTATATAATTATTCAGATAAATCATTATCTATAAATATTTAGTAGTTAACCCTCAATTCCTTGCAAGATTAACTCTTTAACCCCAATTGGAACCCCAATACCTTGCAATTTTCCTCATGGCATTAAGCAATGAACCCAATAATTTAAGCATCTGCAATCAAGTATACATCTATTCCTAGCATGCATATGAATTGTTATCCTACCCCCTTTCAAGATCAAAATCCAATATTCCTATCTAGGGTTCTAACCCTCAAACTATCATCAACTATTAGATTGATCAATTGTAACAAAGAAGATAGAAATTACGCACAGGGTAGAGATAAAGATAATTATATAAACGAATAATTATAAACCAATCCGTTGTAATAAGGGTTCACATAGGGTTTGTGACCCTAACTACAATAAAAAAGAACTTAGCCAACCATTATCATGGATAAAATCTCAATATTCAACATAAACCGAAAATTGAATAAATGAAGAACAAGAGATGAACGGAATCTGCACAGGGCTCTCCCTCCGAGCACGACGACTATTTTTGAAGAAATTAGGATCCCTAATCTGTGTAAAGCATCCTATTTATACGCCTCATTTCCTTCTTCCAAAAATGCCCTTTTGAGAACACGGTATGTGAAATTCGTAAACTGGCGCGAGTCCACACCATTGTGGCGCGAGTCCACGCCATTGTGGCGCTGGACCGCGCCAACAATATGGATGTTGGCCCTGAATGGTGGCGCCAACTTGCGCCAGAGTGGCGCTAAGTTGCGCCACTTCTCTGGAATTTGGCCCACTGATTTTTATACAACATGGGATTTCCACCGTTTGGAGTCACATCACCAAGCTTTTCGTAATTTCCACCTTTTCTCCCTATATAATCATAATAAATAGGTGAGAAATGTCATTGAGATAGAAAATTCAATATAATCAGCAAATTTGTATAAAAAGTGCTCTTTTATGACTTAATTCTCATCATTTTTAACTTGGAAAACTACATATGCCAGAGGCACATTAGATCTTCTTCAAACCATTACTTTACAAAATCCTAAACAATTTTATCCTCATGAAAATATCAAAATTGAGGCACTCAACAAGAAAAAGGGAGGTTTTTTGGTTCATATTTCTCAAGTGGGAGCTTACATCTTCAAGGTTCCTCCTTTAGCTCAAGTCTCCACCTTTTTCCCCCAAGAACCCTCCTTTAAGCAAGAAGCAACCTTCATGAGTTAGGCTCAAGAACACAAGAAGAAAGATGAGGTTTTTCATGAAAAAAATCAAGAGAACTTACCCAAAACTAAAGGAACCAAGCAAACAAGTGTAGTTCTTCAAGAGAGTTTAAAAACACAACTCTATGGCCATCTTTCTTCACAAAACTATGGCTGTCCAAGGAGCTATGGGCTACGAAATTTTGGCTCCATACCATAAAAATGGTCTGGTTGTGAAGAGGAGAGTGAGAGGAACAACTTTGATGAGGGAGGTTTTGTGGTTTGGGGAGATTTAGGTGAAGAAATCTTAGAGAGAAGTGAGAGAGTTTTCAAAATTTGAAATATAGAGAGAGAAGGAATGAAGGGGCTGCTGAGCAGAAATGGAAGGGAAGGAGAGGAGGGTGCCCTAATGAGGGGTGCCATGTCACTTAAGTGGCCTTTGACCTTTAGTGGGACCTGGTGTAATTTTTAATTGAACTGTCGTCAAATTTTTACCCGGAAACTCCCAAGACTCTAACTTTAAGTACTTAACATTAATTTTTTCTAATTATCATGTGCATAACTTAAAAATTTGATTAGTAGATCACAGATCCACTAACCGTTGTTTAATTGCACTATAGTCTTTACTGATGTTCTTAACTGTACCCGAATTTCATAATCTTCTTAACTTTAACATTTTTGGTCTAATTATGACTTGTTAGGCATATATTGGTCTTTATTTCCATTTTCTCATCTTTTTCTCATTCTGGGATTCTACCGGCTGCTTCTACAACAATACAAAATACCCGGCAGAAATGAATTTTCTAAAATACCCCATCATGGGTATAAAACTTCATCAAATCTTGTGCTCACATCATTTATGATATTCATATCATTAGATTAGCTCTCTAAATTAAATTCACTGTACTGGAGCTATTCTGCAGTCTATTACTGGGTCAGCAGTCAAAAAATAGTAGATGAAAATTCACCTGACTGGAATACCCTCAATATGGGTATCCAAATTCTTGGAATTTTATTCTCATTCTATTTATGACCATAAGATCCTCATCAAAAATCATATAATTAGGGTTATTATATTGTTCAAGTATGTATGTAAGTGAATGTAAATGAGTTACTTGAGATACAAGTGTTGTACAATTTTGCAATTAATATATATATATATATATATATATATATATATATATAGGGTTTACATTTCTATAGTTGTTGTACGTGCAGCAATCAAATACTTGCCATATATATACTTGAAAGCATTAAATGCAGGGAATCATAACCATACAAAGAATGAAAGCATTAAATGTGGGGAATCATAAATTCATAACCATACACCTATCGTTGTTATACGTAAAGCGGCTGCAGAAATGATTTTACCTATATATATATATATATCACACAAGTACGCAAGTGCACGCGTCACAAGTAATAAACTGGATGTGTGAGTCTAAGTATCATTCCCACAAAGATTAAGTAAAGTTACAGCTCTAGGTGAATCAATAAAGTAACAATAATAATTATTGTTTTAAACTAAACTAATGACTAATGATTAAACTAAGCTAAGAATACTGATTAACTATGAAAATAATTAAATATATAAGTTTCAAGTATTCAAAGATATATTGGGATCAGTTTTCCCAGTATTGCAATTTCAACAGAATGCAGCAACAATGCTATAGCAATTATCCATCAGTAATTAGAACACTCATGTATGCAAGGGCTCTCACCAATAGTACATGTATACTAGTTCCCATATCTCTATGGCTAGTGGAGTTATAAATCCATTAACTGCAAGCTCCATATGATTTTATGGTGTAAATGATCTCTTTACCTACTATTAACTAATTTAATTAGTTAATCCACAATGTTTAATAACTTTTCCAGGTTCACCTATATCTCTATAGCCCAAACCCTAGAACACTTGCAGCTTTCTCTCGATAAGTCAACAAGATTAGATACAATTTGAATCTTGATTA
Source organism: Gastrolobium villosum (assembly GCA_032173675.1). Lineage (NCBI taxonomy): Eukaryota > Viridiplantae > Streptophyta > Magnoliopsida > Fabales > Fabaceae > Gastrolobium > Gastrolobium villosum. The sequence goes on from JAVKPL010007050.1 coordinate 22,972, forward strand.
AAAAACTAATGGAAAATTACATAAAAAAGTTTAGGAAAACATGGTTACATTACAATACGAGAACTCTCTCACCCAATTATAGACAATTTAGCTCATACTTGAATAAAAAAAATAACAAAGAAAGATAAAGGCTCCATAGAACTAAGATAGAATAAACAGGGACGATGTTATAACTCTGCTCTTGCAACAACTGCTGGCTCCGCCACCATCCATCGTCTCTCAGTCGCTGGAGTAGTGTAGGGATCAACCGAATCCAGTGATCTCTCTACTACACCCTTGCCTTACCTTTTGATTCGTTGGATCTCTCTCAACTAACCCTTAAAGTCTCGTAAGTGTTTCACGACTTCAAAACCTCCAAAAAAGCTTTGTCGTAACTCGGATGTAATGCCCTAATTTAATAATCGATTTGTTAACTAACATATGGTCTTAACAGCACAACATACTTGTTTAAAGTAGTAGAAGACTTAACTTTTTCCTTTATGTTTACATTAAGTAAATTACCATTCCTAATTTATTTTTCAATTATCTAAAATCTGTACAGTCACATACATGTACATAATCCCTATTTGACGACACCCTGTGACCATATTTAATGATCATATCACTACTCGAATATAATATCACGTACCATTCTGGATAGAGTCCCACGGAAAGCATAATGGTTGCAAACTAGACCACTTGGGACTGAATACCACTAGTAAATCTTGTACCTGATAACATATAAATCCCATCACCTAATGACCTATTCATATTATTGATAATATCTCGCAGCATAATATACATCATATACATAATCCTGACATATCATGATTTCCAAAACATATAAATACAATCATCCATCCAAAGTACATATCTGCCTATATAATAGTGCATGATACTATAACATTCCCACAAAATATAGATATCCCAAAACATAAATCTTCATCCATCTTGAATGCTCTAACCCTGTGCGGGTCCCTTGCCCTGAGAGGGCTCACCTGCTAGTAGAGTACCTGAAATATATCCCCATAGCACTGGGTGAAAATGAATCTCAATAAGCTTATGTTTATGAAGTAGTCTCCATCCATGAGTTCATTTCCTGCAAGGAATGTCAGATAAAATAGCATAACACACATTATATACCTCAAATCACAACACCCATATAAATCAAATATTTACTGTCATAAAATGTGCACCCAGTACACTAAGATCACAAGTGCACCTAGTACACTTTGTTTCTAGCTTAATTTGTGAACCCAATTCATTAAGATTACACGTGCACCCCGAACATTTTGTCTCTAGCTCAATTGTGAACCCAATTCACTAAGATCACATGTGCACCAGTATACTCTATGTCTGTATGAAATATATAAGAGATATAATGTGCACCATATACACTAAGATTAGATGTGCACCCAATACACTCTGTGTCTATATCTCAATTATATCCCATCACATCATGTCACAATCTATCATCTTACATCATATCATAACCTAGCATGTCCCAATACATCATATCATAACATATGCATGAGCTACATGGATGCAACTATACTAAGCATCTACATTCATCACAATATATACTCATATGAACCATCATCCAAACGGACTATGATGGAACAATATACCCGGAGAAAAATCCTAAACCAAGATCTTACCTCTCAGTGCTTCTATATCACGTTTACTTGAGTTACAAGTAATCTTCGTAAAATGCACAGAATCCTGATCCGGAATCACCGTATCACCCGATACATATTATGTAAGAACCCGCACCGCTAATTAAGGAGATTAATTAAATAAATGTTATAATTAGGAAGTAATTCCATAATTTACCCTAATAATTATTATGAGGCTCTAATAATTATAGTAAGTGAGTAATAATGCTGAAAGTCGCTTTTCGGGTGAAAAGCGCAGATACCGGTTCTGCTACCCGGTATAAATGCGTACTGGTGAAGTATCCCGGAAAATTATAATAAGTGCATGATAATTACTATAATAATATGTATGACTTGTAAAACGAGTTTCAAGTCAAGATAATGAGATCTGATGCCAGAACTGATACTGGCTATGGAAAAGCGCGTACCAGAAAGGTGCTCCGAAAAATAAAATAAAAATATGACAAATCTTAGAAAAATGAGTAGGTTAAGATTCTAAAGTTTGGGATTAAAATCTTTTGTGTGGCTATTAATACTAATATTGCGCGTTAAGTGACCATTTGCGTATATATTCATTAGTTGGCCCAAAACTCTAGGTAACTACCATTTGCTACGTGCGTTTTTGTGGTGGCTGAGCATATTTTCTGCTCCTTTCTCTTCCCATCCATTTCTTGAGCCAAGTTGTCATCTTTCTTGATTCTCTTCACATTTCCTCCTTGTAAACACTTGTGGGTGAATGGCTTTGTGAGGGTGAGAAGTAGCATTTTCTTGGTGATCCAGCTGCTGTGTGTGAGGATGGTGGGCTGAGTTGGTGAGCTTGAGTGGGTTGAACCTTTGGCTTGGCATTGATGGTGCCAAGGAGTCATCTTTTGGTGCAAGAACCCACCTTGGAGGTGCCATTTTCGTGCTCCTACTTGGTCTGAGTTTGAGGAGCTGTTGGTGAGCTCCAAGAGTCTTCATTCCTCTATTTTGAGCTTTGGGGTAAGTGGCCTAACCATGATCATGAGTTTTAATGACTTAAAGATGATGTCTTTGCATGCTAAAGGTTAAAATGAAGTAACCAACACATAAGTGAACTTGTATATGCTTAAAAATGGATCCTTGGACATATACAGGTGTTAAAAGTTGAACCTTTGGACTAGATATTCACGAAATGCAGAAACTGCGTTCTGTCGTGAAATATCCGGATATTTGTCGAGCAGATATCCGGATATTGGATATCCGAATATGGGGATCTGGATATCCGGATATGGTCAGTAAGATATTCGGATATTGCATATCCGGATATGCACTAGAGGAATATCCAGATATTCTGGGATTTCGAAGAACAGTAGCTGCACTATTCATACAGTAGGCTATTGGGGGTTTGTGGACCCTAGATTAAGGAAGTTGGACTTCTGTAATTAATGAACTGAGTTAAAATCATGTGATTAAGGGCTTATAGCTTTGTTGGAAGTCTTAAGACGTAAAACGTAATGGAAATGCGTGGTCTTTAAGTTGTATGCTTATGGTGTATATTTAATGATATATTATTGGTCCATAACAGATTGTGATACTGCTGTGTTTGGACTGTGAGAGTGGTTGGACTCTTGGCTTGGATTGATTGCTTGCAAGGTAAGCTTTTGTGTCCTCGGTTTAGCCATGTTGTGGTTCCACCATGTCCCATGGGGAGATGGTCTTATGCATGTTGTGTTACATGCTTTTGATGTTTTGGAAATGCTGTTGAGATGTTATATGCAATGTACTGTTATGATATGCATTTGAGTCCACCTATACAGTAAGCCTGAGTATGTGGTACATACAATAGCGTGAGGTTGTGGGTGAGGTGCAAGCGGTGTTCCTCGTACTTACTATGTGGGTAATAGACGTATTCCTGCATTTCTCTGGCCAGTAGAATAATGATAACTCATATGGCATGAATATTTGTTGCACTGCATACTTTTGGAACTTATACTGGAAATTACTGCTTTTAGAACTTATATTGCACATGTAAGTGAGCTTGGGGTGGAAGATCCTTGAGGACCCCTTGTCTTACTGAGATTTCTTGTTAGAGATCTCACCCCACGTTTGGGGACGCTTATTTCAGGTTCAGGGAACCTAGGGGTTGAGACTCCTAGTGGCAGGAGGCCAGAGCTGATTTAGATATTGTTGTATATGCTAACATGACTGGATATTGGTTGCTGTTTATGTTTTCTGTTATTTTTATGATATTGAGTTGAGACTGTTGTTGGGGCTATGTGCCTTATTTGCTGAGCATGGGGTTTGTCCATGCCACATTGACTTGTCTTTATGTTTTTAGACTTTAGTTGATTAATGTATCAGGATATTGTTCGGACTACGTGTTGTAGATCCGTGACTTTAGATATTCACTTTATATTTATATATGAGGTATTCAGTTAGTTGTCTTGCAATTTAAATACAGTCATTATTTTATGAAATTGATTAAGTAATCAACTTGGCTAAGGTTAATGACGTCATAATTGAATTAAAGAAAAAGTTATTCCGCATTTTAATTAAGCATGGCTTAATACGATATTATGTTAACAAACCGGGTTAACACGGGCTGTTACACATTACAATCTCATTAACTTAACATACTTGACAATTTCATGCCCATACCACAAGTCAGACGTATAATACCTTGAATTTAGTTAACACACTTCAAATTAGTTCTAGGTTTCATTATTAATTAGCTAGGTTTCTAACCTATTAAACCACTATATGGCCGAAACCCTATGCCAAATACCATAACTTCAAACTTTTACTTACTAATTCAACTATTTCATCACACCCTAAAATATGATTTACTAAATACCCTTAAACACCATTCAAATATTAATTAAATACACTCTCACTCCTTATTTATAACCATAACTTTCCACACACTAACATCAACTGACCAAACCATAATCATAATTCCTTTACATGACATGAAAACAAACTAGAATAATTTTTCCAAGCATGGGCGAAATGACAACATAATTTTCTAGCTTAGACAGTTTTCACTAATTAAATCATGAAAACACACCTATTAATAGGGAGTTTAATACAAGTACTTTCTTTGAAATCCTAATCCCTGTTTGTTGTAATAATGTGCATATGCAACTTGGTTGACTTGAAGTTTTTTGTGTTCAGTGATCTATCACTGCTTGTGACTGTCTGCTTTTTCGTAGACATTGGTTGTCCTCATATCCTAAATCAACCTTTGATCCTCAATGATTCAAACATCTATGGACTTTTTGTAAGAGCGTTTCCATTGCAAGAGTTTTAATGGTTTGTGAGCTTATATGAAATTACGCTACATCTACAAATTGATGAGTGTAAATAATAATAACCCAATTTCGTATAAAAATTGAAGAGTTTTACGAAGTATAAGTTCAAAAATTATTATATTTTGGTTCAACTTGGGCATGCAAATATTTATTTTAATATATAAAAAATCTCTATCAAAAAAATAAAACTATTTCATCATTATTAAAAATTATGAGGACCACTAGAATTAGAGCTCACAATATGATTGAATTTGCTCCAATCAGTTGATAC